>CAHIKZ030000222.1:2335000-2357500 GCA_903632075.3 Acanthosepion pharaonis | reverse complement strand
GTTGCCAAAATTATCTTCCACATTTATGTCACGAAACTTATAGTAAAATTTCTTATATACACCCTGCAAAATATATGTACGTTTATTACATAAGCATTCAACATATATGCGAGACGATGTTGCCAAAATGATCTGCCGCATTTTTGGCACGAAACTTGAATTATAATTTCATACATCCACCACTGCAAATAAAAAAAGTAGGGCTTTTACATAAGCGTCCAACATATAATGCCTGTATGCTATGTCTTAAGAACCATTAACATTAAATCCGAACACTTCTTATCTATTGTCGTCCCCCACTGAATACTAATATCTGATCCCTGCAAGATTTACTATTAACCTTTTGTGGCCAGTCATTATATTTTTTATTGTTTTCTGATAGCCAACTTATTAACTTTAGCTTAATTATCTATACCGAAAATATATACATTTAAAATGATGATGAAATCTATTTTATACCTTTGTATGTGTCCCTTCGTTTCCAGAACATATTTTATGCTCATATTATGAAATATATTGTACCCTTCCAGTTGAAATTTAGGAAAGAAGAATTAATATTTGTTTTTAAGTAGTTTAAACAATATAGGAATAAGCACGTTAAATTATTCGACCGACACACAAAGGCGATTCTAAGAAAACTAGAAGTCCTACTCGGATTCATTGTTGGTGGCCACAGTCTTAACAGAATAAGGTATGCAGATGATAGAATGTTGATAACATACACGGACAATATGTACAAAATTACCTACAGAAGTTTGTGAAGAAAAGCAAGAAGAAAGAAGTAAAATTAAGTTAATTATCTATTATAAAAAAAATTAAAACAGCTAACATTATCATCAAAGTCACAACACACCCACAAAATCAAAACTACAAAGAAAGAACAATTATTTACGGGTTCAAATACCCCTTAAGTAACTGTGTCCCTGCTCAAACCAAACTGATAAATAATTACATTGTTTATACAACTAGATGCATATTTAGAAAAACTTACGTTACAACTACCAGACCATAGCTCAACTAGGATTTAACACGCAAAAAAATCTACCAAACTCCTCTCTAAACATACTAGTAGAAGATACAAGTATCATAGCCTCATCTACATGTAAAAAAAAAAAAACAATTAAAGAAAGGGAACACTAATAATAAAAAAGAAAAAGTCAACACCCAATAACTTTAAATAAGAAAACAGCAAAATTGTACTTAGATTGTTTGGCAAATAAAACATCACTATAACTTCAGACACCTACATAAATACACAAACATTCAATTAAAAATGAAAAGTAAAAATCGTCCTTGATAATGCCTAAAATACAGCCGAAAGGGCTCGAATATACAGACATTTTTGACAGCTTTTATAAACATTGTGTTCAGAAAAGAAAACACTTGAACGAACACAAGAAAAATTCAATATAAAGCCTAACTTTATAATTTGCCTTTAACAAAACACACATATACTCATGCATATATATATATATATATATATATATATATATATATATATATATATATATATATATATGTTTAAATTTGATTTGTAACCTGTAGTCGATATTAATTTTGTCAACTTTTCATAATTATACAGCAACCCTTTTAGTAAATGCCCTTCCGTTTTAGTTTCCCTTCGCCCCATCTCTCTCCCCCACCCATTTTTCTTTTCTTTTTCTCTCCCTCCCTCTTCTTCTGATCTTTAAAATGAGATTGTCTATTGTGTGTGTATGTCACCACAAAATGTATCCTTTCCGGTTACATTTTTAATGTATTAGACATCCGACAACATTCATATTTCTCTCACTTAAACCGTCTTCAACTCACCTCTCTAAAACTTCTCTCTGTTAAGGTTTAATCTTCCACCTTCTCTCGTCTGTTACCCCTCTCTTTAGCTCTAACATTCACACTCTAATACTTACACTTTTTCTAAATTTTATTTTTTATTTCCGGAGTTGTTTTTTTTTGTTTTCTGTTTGAATTTGTAGGTCTGATGAATTGGATCGTATTTAGGATTCCAATGGAATAAATTATGGCCATGGAATATTAGTTTTTAAGCCTTTTTATTATATCTTACTCTGTCCTGGACATTGAGTTCTACCTGGATTCTATCTTCTTGGAATTTTGTTAATATACAAAATATATATGTATGTGTATGCATGTATGTATATATATATATATTTATATATTTTGCATATGTATATTTACCACTAATATATATATATATATATATATATATATATATATATTTAGCTGGATTGATGTGCTTTTGAGACCCTCAGTTTTACGGTTTTGCGATCGTCAGACAAATACAACCGTCGCAAAAGTGTGAAACTCAGAGTAACACACACACATTTTATATATATATATATATATATATATATATATATATATATATATATATATATATATATATATATCCGTCTACCAGCCTGCATAATGCAAGGAAAGCTAATATTAAAAAATATACAGCCTACTTTAATTAAAATATCATTTACCACAAGCAAATGTATTTTGAACTGTATATAATATAATTAATGTGCTTTCATATTTTAACAGTATCAGTATAATAAAAAAAATAAAATGTAAAATAAAATAAAAAATAACTATTTAAATTAAATTAATAAAAAAAAGAATTGTATTCTTGTTGTGCGGCTTCGTATCCAATATCCGTTACAAGTGACCACACACTAGATCATATCAAATGTCCAGCTTCACAAAGAACACCAGTATGCTAACAAAGGAATTCTAACTGCCATGACGACACCAGATACGTACTTGATAATGCCAGTGAAAATACTTGAAGAAAAACAGAAAAAAAAATGATATCGGATAATTTATCCACAAATGTCAACATCTTATCCGAAAATTGGAAAACCACAATAAAAAAATTAAACGCACAGAACTTGTCCGTTCTTTCTGAATAAATTTGTTTGGATGAACATTTTCTCACTAATATACCTTATTCATAGATAGACAGATAGAAAGATAATGAAGAGACTAGAATATATATACATACATACATATATATAGTGATATATAACATACATACATATATATATGTATATATATATATATATATATATATATGAAGAAATACACTCTTAAGGTGTGCTATATTTATGGGATAAAGTGCTAAATTTCAGAGATAGAGCGTGTGTAAATATAAAAGTGAACATTGAAGTCAATACTTAGAGGCGACAGGCTGTTTCATGCTCGACGCAATCGTCAGGCCACGATTGCGTCTAGCATGAATCAGCCTGTCGTCTCTAAGTGTTGACTTCAATAAATTCACTTATATATATATATATATATATATATATATATATATATATATATATATGATAGATCGATAGACAGCCATTTATTAAGCGTCTCTTATTTGTGCCACAAGGCCAAAAACAGATAAATAGATTAGAAGAGGCTGAGATAGATAGATAGATAGATAGATAGATAGATAGATAGATAGATAGATAGATAGATAGACTTAAGGCGAGAGAATAGAAAATGATTGGCAGATATAATATTACTGCGTTAGTTAATAGAAAAAAAAACGAAGAATTACCTCGTCGATATTAGAATAAATTATATAAAAAAAATAAATGATTTATTTCTGGTGCTAATCGAAATAGGCCTCCACTATTTCACGTATCGATTGTCTGACATCGCGCTATTGAACATTTTCATTACGATTCGAAATTGTCGACTTCTTACGAACGAGATTAATATATTCCTCGTGGATTGATGAATACACAGATAGATGATTAATTCAATACGCCTACTTCACTGAACATGTCTCCAGAAGTGTATGTGTTTTCATAGAAAACGACTGTCTCTTTATTTGCCCTGTTATGCATCCCCATGTGGATATTGTGTGCTATCAAGTAGATGTGTGCTATCAAAAATTGAAAGAAAATACAGGTTGATGGCCCGAAGAAAGAAAACTTTACTGAATTTGCATTTTGTTTCTTTTTTTAAATATATTTTTATGCTAACCAGCATGTAAATCAACGTGTATGCATGTCGGTTTTGGAAGATGATATTGAAAGCATACAAGGTACTTAGATCCAAACATTGATAAAGGACAATATGTTGTTGCTTAACTCTTGTTTATTCGTAAAATTCATTTGTCATTTTATAACAGAACGCCAGAAAAAATAAATATATATTTAATAGAGAAATACTTATATTCTAGGACGTTCCATTCGTATATTAAAGTGGAAATTGGAATACTTCAGTTTTCTTCAAAATATTTAGAATCGCCGTCAACGATGCAAATACTTCAAAATACGTCAAAATCAGAATCCCTCTTCAGGGAGCTGCGATTTTAGTTTGCTTCAGTCTATCTATTTTTCTATCTATCTAATTCTCTTCATCTCCCCACTTTCTCTATCTCGATTTCATTCTCTTCCACCCTATCAAAGTCGCTTTCTCTCTCCCTATCTATCTATCTATCTATCTATCTATCTATCTATCTATCTTTCTGTTCATCTCTACCCCTTTATCTCGCTCTATAACATTGTCTTCAACTCTCTGTGTCGCTCTATATATCAATCTAATACTCGTCATTTCATCCCTTTTCTCTCTCTCTCGATCTCATTCTGCTCAACTCTCTCTCTCTTTCTATCTCTCCTATATATATATATATATATATATATATATATATATATATATATATATATATCTGATATTGAGCACTTTATCCCATAAATATATCCTTAAAACTATATTTCTTCATATATATATATATATATATATAGATATATATAGATATATATGAGACAATATATTGTTGCTTAACTCTTGTTTATTCGTAAAATTCATTTGCTATTTTATAACAAAACTATATATATATATATATATAAGCAAGTGTAAATGGATACAAATCCGACAGAACGAAGAAACCCCGAAAAAACAAACAAAAATCCTTAAATGTAGTTAAATGAAAGAAAATATATATATATATATATATATATATATTTCGATTTATATATCAGAATGAGTGATTGTAACACATTTCTGTGTATGATTGCATAGATTTGTTTAAAATGTTATGGGAGTTGATTAAAGTTTTTTATAGTTGGGATAAGAATGATCTTGCACAGTAAAGCAAAATCCTCTGGGAAGTGTTCTCAGAAATAGGACTCAAGGTAAACATTACCAAAACAGATACTATAATCTGGAACTGAAATGAAAATAATGATGGTCAAGTGAAATGAAAGGAAGAAAATTTAACACGTGTTATAATAAGATTGGGCGTATGTGCAACAAGCGAGTGTAATAAAAAAAAAATATGTGCATATGCGTGTGTGAGAGTGTACAAGTCAAAGAAGGACCAAAGAAGCGAACGTGACTTGTTGGAAGAGAAGTATTAGGTTGGTGCAAAAATAATGACGTAATAATGTCGTTTTTTGACGTTAAAAAATACGTTAAAAAACGACATTATTACGTCATTATTTTTGCACCAACCTAATAACTAGCGGCCTTTTTGCCAAAGCCAAATGGGATAACCAACAGGATAGGAATTAAATCCTAAATAAGTATATGTATAAGTATAAAATGA
Source organism: Acanthosepion pharaonis (assembly GCA_903632075.3). NCBI lineage: Eukaryota > Metazoa > Mollusca > Cephalopoda > Sepiida > Sepiidae > Acanthosepion > Acanthosepion pharaonis. Next base: position 2,351,952 of record CAHIKZ030000222.1, on the reverse strand, counting down.
CATAAACAAATCATAAGGCTTGTTTGATAATCGATAATTCAGTCAGTCAGTTATGTGCCATGCGTGATACACGCGTAGGCGATCATGTATCTTTAGATACATGACTGCCGAGGCAGATTATTTTCTCGCTGTAGGTTGCTATTTCTTTCTGTGGTAGAATAGTTGCTATCCAAGGCTCTAGAACGATGTCTCGCAGGGAGAAGGAGATTCTGTGGGGGAGAAGAGGATTCATACCTTCCCCAAAGGTATTAGCACATAAATGAATGTAATGGGTTCAACCAGATTTCGAACTCGTCTCTGCGATTCATCAATCCGACTTATCAATTGCTCCACCGACCCTCCAATAATTACTAGCGCAAATACCGGCAAAATACTGTTGGCGAACGTTGTTGCTGATGTACTACCTATTATTTTTGGACCATTTAGATAATAATAATAATAATAATAATAATAATAATAATAATAATAATAATAACTTCCTTCAAAACTTCGGAAAATTCCTCAAAATGACTTTCACGTGCCAGCGCAAAATTGTTTTCTACCCAACAAAAACTTAGCATTCAATAACCGATCACACCTTTATGTGAAATTAGATTTTCGGATTCATTTTTCGGATATAAAAATAGGAGCATATTGCTTCTTAAGGTTCAAAATATTTTCGAAAAACAGTCTGATCCACACATGCGTACATCCACACAGGTATAGAAAATTGTAACCCACGAAAAAAATCCATTAAAACAAATTATAATAAGAATGTGCTTGTTTATGAGCGTATATGTAACAAGCATATGTGATAGACATGTGTGTGTATATCCATGATATGACATATTACAAAAGTCAAAGAAGGACCAAAGAAGCGAACGCGTCTTGTCGGCAGCGTTCCTATCTTCGTGCGACTACATTGGAAAGCCAGACCTAAAAAAAAAAAAAAACGAAAGGAAGATTAATGAGGATATTATTGCGTATTTATAGGTTAAAGGGGCGCCCCCTAACGGCGTTTTGGCAAAGACAATTAGCATACACCACAATGACACCTATCCTGAATCTATCATTAGAAGTCAAGATGTTGAATTAATAAATATAAAACACTTCAAGTACCTCGGTGTATAGATCAGTTATATTATTTTCAGTACGGATTTAAAGAAAATTGAACTTACAAAAATCGCGCTAGAATTTGTTTCGCCTAACACCGCCAATTACTACAAAACCAAAATATTAACCTGAAAACTCGAGTCATTTTCTTAAATAGCCTCATCAGATCGATATTTCATATGGATGTCATGCCCGACACTCTACTCATTTAGAAATATCTAAACTCTCAGCTATATACAACCGCTTCCAGAGGTCAATGGTTTAAAAATATTTGAGTTAGGATCTTAGAGAAGATATATCTTTTTCAAACCTTGTGAATTGGCGCTGCAGAATCACAAACAACAAATATACCGAATAACAGAAAAAAATTATCACATCAGAACTCCCAACAGAAGCCACAGCCAAAATGGATATCACATATAAATCGAAGTGAAAACAGTAACATCAATATTCTAACATTACTTCAAATAAAATGTTAGGAAGGAAACTACCATCAACACTGGAAAGAGCGATAACAGCTACTGGAGCTGACAAAACAATTTTCCTAAAAAAATAGTTGTAAGAGAAAGTTTTTATAAGTTTCAACTGATATAAATAGAGATTGGTACGCCAATGAATATTTCCTTATAAGGAAAAGGCTAATATTGCCATTGCCATTAGTGCAAAATATATTATATGCATGATTTTTTGGAGCTTTTAGTTCGTTATATATATTAGGCTCTTCAAAACTATATGGGAAACGAACCCTGTCTCTATCTCTGCACTTGTGTGTGGATGTTTACGTGTGTGCGGGTAGCTGTGTGGATTGCTGTTTGGTAATCTTCGCCACCATCATCTAAGTGTGGCATTGCTCTGTTGTCTACGTCGTGTCAGCTATTTATGCCAATAATTACTCCTATTTTCAGCCAGCTGAGATCGAAAAGATATCGACCGGTAGAGGCGCAAAAGATCTGAAGCGTATTTCCCCAACGATACGATCAGAGAGGAATCGGAAGAAAGGAAGGAACGGTAAAAAAAAATATATATATATATATATATATATAAGCAAAAAAGAACACAATCTCGCTTAGCAAAATATGGCACGAAAACTGAGAAGAAAATTGCCGATGGGTTGCAAGACATAAAACATTTAAACTATAAAACATTTGATCGTAAAAACTGATGAAAACATCGAACGTAAAACAGTGAACTTATTTTATAGACATCTTTAACCAAAGATTCCAATCGCGCACCTGTTCAAACAGCAAACTTGCCAATAATTAATATAATGTTTATGTAAGTAAAAGGTTAAGTAAAAAGTTAAATATGGGAAAAACTTACAACACACACATATATACATATACTCAATATATATATATATATATATATATATATATATATATATATATATATATATATATATTTCAACGATATAAGCACTCAAAAGCTATATATATATATATATATATATATATATATATTCAACAGTATATGCACTCAAAGCTATATATATATATATATATATATATATATATATATATATATATATATATATATTTGTTTGAATAAAAAACAGACGTCTTTAAGGTTCCATGTATGTAATTAGATGAGTACTTATACGTCTTGCCACAGATATGGGATGGCGCGTAATATATGTATAGATATATATGTATAATCATAGGATTTTGTGTATTCATAATGTAATGACGTATTGATATTGATATGTTCTTTGAATGCATGCATATGTGGGTGTATGTATGTAGATGCATATATATGTATGTATGTGTATGTGCATATGTGGGTATATTTGTATATGTATATGTGTGTACGTGTATATGTATAGATGTGCATGTATGGGTGCTTGTATATGTGTGCATATATATGTGTGTATATATATATATAGAGAGAGAGAGATACATATAATTATATATGTGTGTATATATGTAGATATATATGTGTATGTGTGGATATGTATGTATATATGTGTGTATGTGTCATTCTACGGGTGTATATGTGTATGTTTGGGTATATACATATAGTTTTGTGTGGATGTGTGGTATGTGTGTATATGGATTTATAGGTATATAGGGATATGTATATATGTGGATATAGATAGGTGTTCGGATATGTGTAGAGGTGTGTATGCGTATGGATATATAGAATATTATAAAAGAAGGACCTAATTTTCTGTTAGTAATGTTTTACCCAAATTTCTCCTCTAATATTTTCCAACTGGAAATGAGTTCAAATAATACGGAGGTAAATCTTAAATTGATAACTTAATTTAAATTGAAATATATTACTCTTTAATAATCATTATTGATGAGAAAATTATTTAAATTGGAATAACCTTTGATAATTGTGTAGGTATCTAAAAACAGTCACGAGTTTAGTTTAAATTAATTTTTTCGTAGATTTTTTTAGACATTTAGATTTATACCAAACTTTAACCTCCAAATATACCCTTTAATGTAATGTGAAAAAACAGAGTCTAAGAATTTGAATGAAACCTTCTCTGAAGTGAGTCTAAATAATACGGAGGTAAATTTTAAACTGATTATTTAGTTTAAATTGAAATATATTACCCTTTAAGAATCATTATTGATGATAAAATTATTTAAATTGGAATAAACACTGATAATTATGTAGGTACCTAAAAACAGTCACGAGTTTAATTTATGAACAAAACTCAAACGAATAGATGTCAACTTAATAATCAACAAGAAAAAAGTTTAGGAAAATAAAAAAGATTACTAGATGTAGAATGAATTATTCTTTAAATGTACTTTCTATGAATTTTTTCCAATCGACTATTTCATAGAAAATACCCAAAACTCCAACAAACATCAAATTAAATTCTTCGTAGATTTTGTAGACATTTAGATTTATATCAAACTTTAACCCCCAAATATACCCTTTAAAGGAATGCGAAATAACAGCGTCCAAGAAATTAAGTGAAACCTTCTCTCATCAGGATTATTTTATTGTATCTTCTTCCTTTTATGTCGGCTTTCCTCTTCACCACTTACCCATCCATATCTAAAGATAACATAAGTCAAGTGAAGCGTTTGTCTAGCGCACACCAAGTGGGGTTAGGGATAAAAAATTGAAATGGTACATCTAACTCACTCATGTCTTCTCTCCCCCATCACTTCCTCACTTCGTCTCCCCCCACCTCACTTCCTCATTTAGTTAATTTACATATGCTTAATACGGCCCGTCAAAAATGTGTAAATTTCTTTTCATTTTTCATTTCAACCTTTGGAAATAAAGTCTGATGATCCAGAGCCCTTTAAAAGGGCTGTGGTGAAATAATTTATCGCATGGAACCTTAAAGTGGCCTGTTTTTTATTCAAACATATTTGCTCTGAATTTACATTGAGCTCTCCGGATATCATCCTTCTTGGGTCTATCAGACGGATAACCTAGTTTTGCATAAACTATATATATATATATATATATATATATATATATATATATATATAATCAATATATATATATTATTCACATATGCAAAGGACAGACATCTTCAGGTAAATAGATGTTGTTCTTTTGGTTTTTCTCTTATAAAAGAGGACAACGAAAATATATGTGTTGTTGTATCCGAAAATGCTATTGAAAATGAGTTATTGGTTTTGGAACGCGCCAAAAACGCTGAGTTTGATTTTAAATTTTAAAGTGTTTGCGTTTATACCAAATATGGTGATGAATAAATTTTTTTACTGGTAAATTTTTCTGTCGAAGTGGCATGAACTATATTGTTCAATAATTACAGTAATGTTGCACTTATTATCCAAAAGTCGCACTTGGATCAGTTATTTAAATTACGATAAACGTGCAATCAATTTATTATTCAATAAAAATTCACATCCAAACGCAATGCAAATAGTTAATAAAATGGCCCCGTTTATATAAATTTTTATAAACAATTTGAATACGTTTCAATTCATGATGGATGTCTTTTTCCATTTAAAATTTTTGCATTAATGTCTCGCAGCTTGCATTAGTTTTGTTAGTTTTGTGATAATTCATGTATTTATATATATATATATATATATATATATATATATATATAAACAATTAATTGATTTGTTTTTAATTCGAGATTTTTTTTACTAAAACACCATATTTATCCTGGATATCTGTGTTTTTAATTGACGCTCTCTCGTTTTTTTATAAACAAAATCTTACCACTGTATATTAGGTTAACCGGCCTACGAACCGGAGAAAATATAACAAAGTAAGTATGGTCTCCAGCCTCTACGTCGTCCTTTGTAGGAAAAAAAAACACCGATTCAACTGGCGATATTTCGACTGCTCGCCCACAGATTGCGTTGTTAATGAGGAGAAACGATATTTTAAACAATATGAGCGATCATGGCTCTCTACAACTTCCTATCTCTTACAGCAATGGATATCCGTTAGCCAATCCTCTCGCCTTCCGTTCTGCTATCCGTTCACACAATTTCGTCTCGTAGGTGACCCGCTGCCTTTTCCTGGCTCTCAATATGCAATGGTATTGTCAAATTCTCCATGGTCTCCTTTCTCGTTATATGTTCAGCTCTCTCTTTCTGTGTCCTTTTTAGTTCTATTTCCTTTACAACTTTTTTTTTAATTCGTCCATGGAATTCTTGGAATCTTTCTTAATAAAAACGTTTCCGTTGATTTAACTTTTCACTTCATTTATACGGAGATTGTCCAGCATTCTTCGACATAAATGCAGATTGATATTGCATAATAGTTCGGCACTTTTTCTTCTTTCCATTTTTTTTTAATTCTTAATTTAGATTTCCTGAATGTTACCTTTTTATTATCCCAATGTACGTTCTGATTTTGGTGTCGCGTTTTTCATCTTCCGTAAAAAAAAATTACATTCTAGATTTTTTTTGGCTATAGTCAAAGAAACTTAAAGACATTTTAAACGTTTTGAAATTCTGCTTTAATTAACATTTCAGTGACTCTCATTTCCCATAAATGTTCTGAATATTCCATCAGTTCTATTTAATCGAAGTTTTCGTTCTGTATTACCGGTTTTTTTTTCTGAAGGCTTAGTTTAAACATTCATTTCTTCGTGAGTGAAGAACTTTTGACACTACTTATGTTCAACCCGCCCTTATAAAACGTCATAAATGGAGGAAAGCAAACGGGGAGTGGTGAAAATACCGAAGAAATAATTAAAGTCATTATGTCTGTACAAAACGAAGTGGCAATTGTGAGCCTATTTCAAAGAGTAAAAAAGATATTTAAACGTATGCGTGTTTTATGCAGAAAACTGCGAAGATCTTACTTAGTAAAGTGTTTTCACGAGAGCAATCTTAGGCCCGTAACAAATATATCTCGTGGAAACACTAAATATATTGCATACATATAAAAACTGATTTTACTTATCCAAATACAACCTGATTGAACCTATCTCTATTCAGGCTAGTTTTTAATTCAGAACTGCATTTTAGTCGGGTTTCTCTTCTTCAATATGTACCTCCTCAATATCTTGTTCTTTGTAGCTTTTAGAAAACTTTATTTACCTTTATATGATATTTACCATAATCCCTGTTCTGTACTAAGGCTACATAACAAATCTATCGTTACTCTAACTTTGATAATGACGATCGTAAATGCTTTTAAATACATAAAGATACAGCATAGAGATAAGGCTAGGCACCAGCGGAACGAAAAAAATATTGTCTTCAGTTCTCTCTTTGAAAACCGATGTATAATTTCAATGCTTAGATATTTCGCAGGGAAATTTACCTTACACCACATGCAAAATCATTACATAAAACTCCAGTGATGTTTTTAAAACATATATATATATATATATATGAATTTTAGTAAATTTAAGCATTTATCTATGGGGACGTTTGTAAAAGAGGTCGCCTGAATTTTAATCTGTGATAGACTAATAGTGCCTAGCAGTGAAGTTAAAATTCTGTTTAGTTTGCGGGCTATTTTATTTTATTTTATCTCGGCACTATTAGTCCATCACACATAAAAAATTCAGGCGACCTCTTATACAAATGTCCCCATAGATAAATGCTTAAATTTACTAAAAATTCATATTATCTTCTCTACTGGTTAAATCTGAGAAATTTTCGTATATATATATAGATATAGATATAATAATATTTTTTGTTTAAAAATATGATTCCTTCGCTACATAAGAGTTCTCATGTTTCAAAAACGAGAGCCGAAACCATCCAAATAATTATTAAAATTAAGTTGAATTGTGGTGCTTAGTCCCGTTTCATCTTGAAGCGAAATTTTAGGAATAAGCTATCTCTCGGTTTACGTGTGTTTTTAGGCATGGTCCGTTACAACATTCGTTATTGTGGGAGTGGCTAGACTATTTTCCTTCGTTAAGTGTTCAGAGAGTTAATTCTTATCAATAGATTCATCATCTTCTGAGAGGTTTTGCTAAGGTCGGGTGTGGTATCTATTTCAAGGCTAATGTTTGCGGTCACCCTATTGTTGGTTCCCAGTGAGGTATATTTTTATGGCGCGCCTACAAGTCGTTATTTGTCTGGAGAATTGTCTTTTATTATTGTCCATCTGATTATCTATTTATTTATTTGTTTATTCAAGTGGGTGATTAATTACAGATCGTATTGCACTGAATTTCAATTTTTTTTTTTTTTTGTTTTTTTGACGACTACAAAAAGGGTTTTTCCTATTTAATGATTTGGCTAAGCTTTTAAGAATTTTATTTAGATATGGGATTTTTCTTTTTCATTTCAAATATGTTCATTCAATTAATCTGATATAAGCCAGCTTTCAGTTAAAATATGTGTTCTATCATGAATGAACAATTCAGATATTCTTTCGATGGATTCTCAAAAGAAGTAATAAATATGTTAAAATTTTTAGGATCACTGATTAAATCAGTGTTTTATCGAACGAATAGTCGATAGTCTAACAGCGACATATCAGGAAATAACGTTATAGATCGAAGGATTTCCTCTCGGAGCTACATGGTCTTTTACCGCCTTGCGCGTTGTGGTGTAATAAATAAAGATCTAGAAAGAGAACCGAGTTCAAATTTTCGTCGCCTTTGTTACATTCACTTACGTGCAAATACCCTAGGGGAAATATGAATCAATCTCATATCCTTCAAGATTGGGCCCTAGAGCCGTGGGTGGCAATAAGTCTACCGCAAAAATAATCGGTAACCTACTGCAGGAAAATCTTCTACCTAGTCAGTCATGAATCGAAAGATACATGATCGCCCTAACGCGAAATACGTATGGTACTTAAAGAATGTCTAGCATCGTATTGCTTTGCTTAAGAAGTCTCCCTGGCATAGTTTAAACAGATAAAATCTGAGGATGAACCTTGACTTGCAGGCTAATAGTTTGTTGATTTTTCATTTTTAGAAAAAAAAAAAACAATTTTTTTTTTGTTTTTAATATGCGTCATTTAAATGTTACTTTAACGACAATAATAAAACAAAACATTAAGAAAATAATTAAAAATATAAAATAATCATCAAATATGAGAAATTCTTTTAATATATAATAGAGGACGACACTAACAACACTGAACTAACAATAAAAAACAAACAAAAAATAACGAAGTGAAAAAAAAAAACGAAATAACGTCGTAACTTGAAATGCTTTTCCTACAAATTTTATTTTACGTCCTTGTCTATAAAGATGTTATGTTACATATTTTACACACAGTAAATAAGTAAGGGATAAAGAATAAAATTATAAGTAAATTTTGTTAAAATATTTGAATGATAACTGATATGGAAAGAAATGTATGCTACTGAACAAATAGCCAAAGATAAACAAAACAAATATTACGACTCGAAAGACGTTTCCTACATTTTCGAAATTACGTCCTCTTTCATCAGAAAGAGAAATGTTACGCTTCATTATTATAAATAGAGTAGAATTATTCATGGCGATGTATAAGTAATTTTACAAAAATTTTATTAATTTAATAAGTCTGTATATTAATAGACATTCATAATAATGTAATACTGCAAAAACACGTATTTCAACAATAAAACAATAGATGCATATCTCAACTTATCTTATAAAAGGAAACAAATATGTATTTTAATAATTAAAGTTCATAAATGCATAATAATATAAGAAAAATTATAATAAAAAAAAATATAGGAGTAAATGAATAATTATAATAATCAAGATTTCTCTCTTAAAATACATCGCTTTCTTTGAGCAATAAAAGAACCCAGCCAGTGCAAGATATATATATATATATTCTTATATATATTATATATATATAAAGATATATATGTGCGTCTATGTGTGTATGTTTTTATGTGTGTACATCTGATAGCTGCTCTTTGTTGTCGTGCTGGTGACGATGCTGTCGGGAGTACTAAACATCCGCCCTTACCAACCTAAGCACCAAGACCGAAGATACTGATCCACACTAAGCGCGATTAACCCCAGAGACCCCATCGATGGAAAAAGCGGATGATGGTTGCAAAAGATCACAACGTTTGAGACACCAGATAAAGAGGGCTACGCATGACGGACATACTAGAGAAGGCTTCACACGGAATTATAACAGTGTCAGCGGCAGTCCGTTGCAGTTTCATAACTGGATTCTGCATGTCTCATTCCATATGTGCCACAAAGGAAGATCATAGGCTGAAATGTGTGAGTCACTTCCTGGCAATTTGAAGTCCACCTTAAACAGGTGGACGCCATTGGTATTTTCTTCTATTCTGATTTTCCATCACTTCAAATGGCGATAGGAAATGAGTGAAATTTTCCAGTTCTGAACCTGCTCGTTGGTAGAGAATATAGTCATAAACACTATTATCATAAAAGAAGCTATAAGCAAAGGATTAATTAAATTCTTGGATACGAGATAAAGCCGATGACGCCGACATCATTCAATTCATTTTATTTTTAATGGCCAACATCTCGTATCAGATCAAGCATGTCTGATACGTTGACAAGTTCACCCCCTTTGCACATTTTTGCTCAGACACATTCGTATTTCTTCAACAACCAGCGAGTTCCCAATTTTGAGGGAAGCAAATTTATAGTTCCTGGGATTTGATCGGAGAATCTGGAGTAATCAATAAAAGAAGGTGTAGAATATGCTTGAAATCATTGTTAATGATATCTTGTGGCTTCGTGTTAGCTCGACCATCACGGACTTCTGAACAATTTCAGCTAAAGAAATTCCTTCAGAACTCTTTGGATCGACCCTGGGACATATGTCGGGCACTTCCCAAGAATGGGGTTCGTCTTCCCAGACCGATATATTCAAGAATTCATATTCTTGACATGGCACAATGTTAACCTGCTAACCAGAGAGCCATTTGCTCACAAAAGTTCTTATATACGATTTAAGAACTACTTCAACATTTCGTTTCTATACTGCAGATTATGGATTTGTTTCTTGTCAAATTGCAACGAAGAAGGTAGCTGCACATTATTGGCTGACTGCTGTTCGTTGTGAAACATTCATTCTTTTTAACCGCGCTTCTCGTCATCAGCGCATGCTATTTCTTTCCGCCATTTTAATTCAGTATCTTTCAAGTTTGACTCACAACACAAACATTGACATTTGGTGCCTCGTTAATCTTTCAAGATGCAACCGTCTACATCAAAAATACATTTATCTATAACGAAACAACGTTTTTTTATGCTGAACGGATAGAATATCAGACAATTCACTAAGCCTGTTTGCCATATGAACCTTTAGCAAAAAAATACAAAACCCCGTGTTATCCTTCAAGCGCCATAAGGAGATGTGGAATCATGGCTGTCCACAACTTCCTTTAGCTTTCACTTCTAAGCAAGGTTTGAAACTCTGACACCGATTCATAGAAACTAATTAGAAATAACATATGTTGTTCTTCCCCACTATTTCCCTCACTACGACTGTGAGTATGAAGTTTTGCAAGCTGTCCTTACTCCTAATGTGTATCAGAAATTTTAACTCCTGTGTTTAACTGTGAGGGTCGTTTGTTATTTTCCCACAACAGCTTAAGTTACTACAAAGTGACAACATTGATCTAAACTCTCGAGTCAGGCCGAGGCTTTCTATGAGATTTTATGAATAGCGCATTACTTATATATATATATATCGGGTGAAAATAAATGAACGCAAGTTTTAAAACGAGTATAATGCAAAATAAGCAAGGATGAAAACAACAGATATTTTGAAACAAATGGGTACGAAATGTTTTTTCTGAAGTTACTGCAAATTTTCAATTGTTCCGTCATTTTGTTGTATAAATAAGGTTGCATGTTTGATGAAATTATTGATAGATTATCCATAATCACCTATAGGGAATGTCTCGCACTTGAAGGAATATCATGCAGTTTCTTTGTGGTTTCAAACTATTATATCAGAAGAGTAATTATTGACAGAGCAAAAGGCTCCAGTATAAAATTGTTCCTTGTTTTATAAGCTCTCATTGTTGTGACTGAACTCAAATGCGACTCTAAGATGTCATTTAATAAAGCTCTATTCCCACAGCGAATGTGGGTCGTTGAGGCACGGAATATACTGCATACATATTAATACTGATTGTACTTAGGGAAAGATAACGGGATTGAACCTATAACTTTTTAGGCTGGTCCTAATTCAGAATTGCACTTTAGTCGGGTTTCCCTTCTATGTGGCGTGTATCTCGTCGATATCCTGTCCTTTGTAGCTTTTAGTAAAGTTTACCTTATGCTGTCTATCCTAATCCTTGTTCTGCATCAAAGCTACATAATAAATCTGCTCTTTATCGTTACTTTAACTTTGATCATGAGGGACGTATATGTATTTAAATACATAGAGATACAATCTAATGCTGAGCTAGCGATCTCTTTTGAAAACCGGTGTATAATTTCAAGGTTCATATATATATATATATATATATATATATATATATATATATATATATATAGATAGATAGATAGATAGATAGATAGATAGATAGATAGATAGATACATTTTCTATTTGCCGAGTCCATTCAGTTCCTGGGAGATCATGGCTCTCCTCAATTTCCTGTCCTGTATAGATGTTATTAAAGTTTGCTTTATTCTGTCTATCCTACTCCCTGTTCTGCATCAAGTCAAAATAATTAATCTGCTCTTTATAAAGAGTGTCTCAATAACTGGGACTGATTTTAAATGTGAATTAAGTTTAAGCGTCTAATGTTTTTTTTTTTTTTTTAAATTTAACAACTTAAGTCTTTGGCAATTTCAACCATGGAAAGATTAAGAATCAAACAACGTGTTAAAGTTTCAAGAGTGCATTTGGAAAAAGTGTTCGTAAATTCAAACAAACTGGGTCGGTAGCAGATGTGAAAACACTGTTGTCTGCTCGTTTCCGCCGTTCAGCTGAAAACATTGCTGCAATACCCGAGAATGTGGCCAAAAATCCAGACCCCTCTATTCGTCATCGCGCGCAGGAATTGAACCTCTCCACAACAAAGTTTTATCGTTCCCAATTGCATCGGTTGGTCGATTACGTCGACCAAAAAATCGCGAAGTGCACGAAATGCATTTCTGTTTGACCTTCCATTTTCGTAATAGGCTTCGAAAGCTTTAACACGTTGATTGTTAATCTTTCCATGGCTGAAATTGCCAGAGACTTAAATTGTTAAATGTGAAAGAAAAAGAAGTAAAATCATTAAACGTTTAAACTTAATTCACATTTAAAATCGGTGCAGGTTATTGGAACACCATTTAGTTACTCTAACTCTGGAACAACATAGGACCGTGCCTGAAAATAGAGATGTTAAACTAAATATGGACAGTGTTTTTTATGATTAAGTACGATTTTTGAATTATTTCGTTAGTTCCATTTGTGCATATTCAGAACACTATATTATTTTCTGAACAGACTAATATTTTCACGTTTAAAAAAATCGTTTATAACTCAATGATTACCTTGATGCTATACAACTATTAAAAAAAATAATGACTGTAATTTTCTTTTCAGCGTGTAGATTATTGTAAAATAATGTACTTATTATATATTATAAATGAAGTATAAATCGCTGAGCTTGATTAAAGGTCGGAGATCAGACTGATTACATGAAAACTCTTTGCTATCATTGAAATCTATTCAATTAGCTGCGGATAATTATCGCCGTTGATTGCAATGGAGTAAGACTTTTAATTAACGATTCATTGTAATGGAAACCTGTTCAAAGGCATACCTTCTGCAGATAATTCACAAGTGCAAATCATTAAGTAGCAGACGTTAGAATGATTGTCAAGATTGTATCTTTCTTCTTCCCGACATCAAAGTAAAACCTGTCACCGTAACACTAGAACCAGTTTAATTAATGTATATATATAGAATGGCTCCGTACTATATCTTTTAAACATAGGGGATTTATCCTAAAAAGAAAACGTCATTTCGTTTACTATTAATGGAAGACGCTTATCTTGGGTAATGGCGACGTGAATAATTTTAAATTAGACCCTTTAAGATCACACATACTTGTCAGAGCGTCCCTTTTTGTTTTCAAATTTTTCTAAAGTATCCTCTTCCTGGATCAGCATCAACTTCATTGTACCGGTCTTCTTTCTTCTCGTCCCGGACAAATATTGTTATTTAGCGATTAAAATTTTCCCTACTGTCAGAGATAGTCTATTGTGTTCAATTTCAAAATAACGACATCAGGAAAGACATACATCCAGTTCTTTCTCTCTCAACTAGCAGGGTATGCTGGGTTTTATAGACTTGGGTAAGAACAAGTCTAGGGGAAGAAGCGCCATGAATTCAAAACTATGGAAAAGTTAACAGAAAACGAAAAAAAAATAATGCTCTTCTGAAGAATGTTTGGTAATTTAGATTTAATAAAAGAATCGGAAATGAGGCTGGCTGCAAATTAGTCAATATCTTTCAAGTATTCGCATTTAAACAAAGAACTCCTCATATCCTTTACTACCCTTTATCTACACAATCATTTTTTATTGACTAGGTTAGCAATGGCTGCTCAAGCACTGACAGACTTTTAAGACATTTGGTTTAAGAACATGTTAGCGGCACTAAAAACGTGTAAGAAAAATCATTTTGAATGGTCATTTTTTGAGAACCTTCCACATTAATTCTATTGTACTCCAGGGTTCTGTCTTTAGACTTACTTTGTTTCATATATCCCGATATCATCAGTGCCTAACTTGTTAATTATATGGATGACACGACTGAAGACTAATTTCGATTAGTCTGATAAAGAAAAAAACAACAACTAGTAGCTGTTGTTAGTTGGGGTAAGAAAGAGCTTGTGAACTTTAGCAACGCCGAAACGAAACTGTTGACTTTTAGTCATCTGCCGTAACAATTTTTACCTTCCATCAGCAAGTCTAATGCCAAATACCAGAAGCGCAAATCATTGCACCTTCTTGGACTCACATATCCCACTGACATAAAGTGGAAGGATTATATTCAATCATGTGATAAGCCTGGTGCTAGGTAATTTAGTTCAGTTTGCAGTACTGAAAACTTCTCTCGACAGAATCCTTCTTGGATGTGCATAAATCTAAAATTCGGCCCTGCATTGTATAATGAAAATCAAAAAGCACAAAAATAAAAAAAATACCATATTTTTTCTCAATATCTCTTCTCTGCTGAAGATTAATAAAAATGAAACATATTAGATTTATACACCTTTCTTTTTTGTTCTTCATCCTGTCATTCTGTTGGATTCCGATCCATATTTGATCAGTATTTGATCCCAAACTCATATTATTGATAATATTATTATCTCTGTCTATAAAACAGGAGATGTTTGTGTGTGTGTGTCTGTCTGTATATCTTTCTATGTGTGTGTGTGGTATTTATGCACATCCACATTTCTCGACAGATTTCGATGAATGTATACGCACAAATTGAAAAAATTCCTAAGGTAAGTCTCCAGGACCCCACCGGGTTTTTTTTTTAGAAAATCGATAAAACTGTAGGTGGATAAGATTTTTGCAAAAACCATGGCAAAATTACATGCGAACAAATTTTGTACTGAATGAGCTGATGTTATTTGCATTTAATGCAAAACGTCAGCTCATATTACGACATTTATTCAGAGTATTTTAGAGGTTTCCTGTGACATTGAATTCACACAAGAAATTGCATAATAATAATAATAATAATAGTGTTTTTCGCACTAGTTAAAATAAAAATTTAAATAAATGCAACATTTTTTATCAGATTTTCTTCAAAAAAATTATTATGCAAGAAATAAGACAATGTGGTTTTAGTCCTGCTCACTGACTCGCCTCCAACGTAAAACCACAAACTCCGTTTTTCGTCAATGACTCCCTGGATTTTTATCCGAAGTTTCCCAAATTTACCATGTAAATTACATATGAAACACAAATTCACTTGCATGAATGTTTCAGTAAAATTGGACGTAATCTGCGACACACTAGGTCGGAAAATGGCTTTTGATATTTAGCTAATAAATCCTAAATTGGAATTCAAACGAACTTTGATGCAAAGATTGTTTCAGAAGGATTACCGAAGCGTTGAAAGTTAAAAATCCCGAAGAATCTCTTATTAACCCCGGGTTTACAGTAAACCGGGAAAAAAGGATGGGGTGTTCATGCGTTTTCAATTGTAGTTGACTCAAGCTCCGGTGCTTCATCCCTGGTTTTATTTGATCATTATATTTGTGAACAATGCCATACTATTTGAAAGTTATTTCGGCCATAGAAACTTTAAGGAATATCTAATACATTGAAACAATTCAACTCCAACCAACGAACACGCAAGGAGGTTTTATCGATGCAATTCCTTTATTAAGTGCAATCAAACATTTGCGATGGACATACCGTAAAAAAGAAGAGTGAGTGGCGAGTAGCTTAGTATATCAACGGATGATGTATTAAAGCGGGGAATGCAGGCAGACAATTCTAGACAGGGACGAGGGCATACACGGAGGGGCAGTCATATATTTGCAGCCATGTAAAGCATTATAAAAATGGTAAAAATAGGTTTTAATACTAGAAATACTTTTTAAAAATTATTACCAGAAATAAATTTTTGAAGAAAAAAAAAATTACCTGCAATATATTTTTGAAAAAAAAAACTTACCAGCCACTCGTTTTTGAAAATAATATTACCAGCTATACATCTTTGAGGAAAAAAATATTACCAGAAATAGATTTATGACGAAAAGAAATATTACCTGGAAAAAAAAAAGTTGTCGGCATTAAATAACCCATCGAGTTTGATATGCCGTAAAACACAACAAAACAAACCATTTTCAAGGGATTTTTATTTTCGCGTTAAAAAAGATTTTTATTATATTTTTGTTGTGTTTTCTTTTCAGTAATGCGTTGCGTGACAGTTGCAGGAATTTCATTCTTACTGGACATCTTCTTTAGTTTGAAAACACGGTCATGATACCTTGGTTATGTTAAAAACAACGCTAATTGGCTGTTGCTTCCCTTTAGGAGTGTATCTAATATCTAAAAATGTTTTTATAAGTAGATGTCATAATCCATCTGTGTTAATGTTATGGTCCGGTTCGTTGTACCACGGTGATAGTCCAAGGTAGAACCAATAAAGAAGAACTCGAACACGGGTATGGAATAACACAGATATATTACAAACAGGAATATATACAGAGAAGTAGAAGTGTTAGTATGAACAATCAGGTTTAGTAGAGAGAACAATGTAGTCTCGACCAGTATCACTATTCCAATGTCTTGCAGTAATTATCTGAACGCGACTCGGTTTACCGACTGCCTCTGAATCGACTTGAACTACTGACTGACTCCGAACTACTGACTCACTTGAACGACTGACTCACGATATTCAGTCACCTCCCACGAGGGCGTCATGTGGCACAAGGCCGGTTTAACGTGGGATCTCAGATCCCGTGGGCTCGGCCAAAAATATGCCCATTGATCCCGTATAAACGGGTTCAGGGTCAGTTTAACTC
>CAHIKZ030000222.1:2287500-2330000 GCA_903632075.3 Acanthosepion pharaonis | reverse complement strand
GAATCTTCGGATCAAAGTAGCTAATTCATAAAGACAAATAAAAGCGTAGAATAAAACTGATTTGTTGATTTACTTTGATTCTTCGAGTTGCTTGGCACTGAGTCCAATTTTACGAGACAAACGCACTTTTGCTATTAATCGAGTGTAGATTATGATCAGAAGAAAATCAGGAGCGGCAAATCCAATTTATTCTCATAATCTTTCCGATCTGCGTTCAGTCGCCAATTTCAGAGAATCCTACATGCATTTCTCATCTTCATCTAAGAGCGAAACAAATTTTGCAAGTTGTTTAAGATTGAATGGCTTTGTTTCGTAAACTTACGAACAGACAGTGATTCAAGGACGTGCGGGCTAAATAATATGATTTATAGAAGGATCTAAAAGCAGCTTTGCTAACCAATAATAAATCTTTCTGTTAAAGGAAACTTTCTACTAATTCTATATTTTAGAATCATTAGCATCAATATACACTTGGAAGGAATAGTTAAGTTGACATCCCCTTGCGCTTAAGTTAAAAACTGTTATCTTTAGTTAACATAATATTACTAGGTTACTACGCTTCTTCTTCGTCTTCTCATTCTTCTGATAGCTTTTCTTCTTCTCCTACATCTACTTGTACTACGTCTTCTATTTCTAATACTTCTTCTTAGTTTTCTTCTTCATCATGGTCATCATGTTCTTCTATATTTTCTTCTATGTGACGTAATTTTTCAGAACGAGGGCGATCATGGCTCGCCAAAACAATGTTTTTCTAATCAGTATTTTTTTATTATATGTTTAGTTTCGTGCATGAGGCTGAACTGAAAAATTCATCGGCTGATTATGACTATTTCTACTTCGCATTCTATTTCTTCTCTTTCCTTTTCTTCTTTTTTGTCTTCTTCTTCATCATCTTCTTCGACTTCTTCGTTGCTACTACTTTTTCTTCTTCTTTTTGTTCAGGTTCTTCTTCTTCGTGTTCTATTTTTGCTTCTTCTACTTTTTCGTCTTCTTCTTCTTCTACTTTTTCGTCTTCTTCTTCTTCTTCTTCTACTTTTTCTTCTTCTTCTTCTTCTTCTTCTTCTATTACTACTACTAGTTTTTCTTCTTTTTCTTCTTCTTTTCGTCTTCTACTTCTTCCTCTTTGATTTCTACTACTTCTTTTTCATCTTCTATTCTTTTTCGTTTCGTCTTCTCCTTCTTCGAGTTCTACTTTTTTTTCTACTTCTTTTGGTTTTCTTCTTCTCCTTCCTCTTCGATTTCTACTTCTACTTCTTTTTCTTCTTCTACTTCTACTACTACTTCTTTTTCTATTCTTTTTTTCGTCTTCTTCTTCTTCTTTTGTTTTTTCTTCTCCAATTACAATTTTTATCGTCATTAATTCTTAAAAGACTAGCAAAAATTATATATATATATATATATATATATATATATATATATATATATATATATATATATAGGTTTATATATGACAATATGAATATGAACTACTACTTGTTCTATGAGTTGAATACCTTCCGGACATTGACGAACATCGATCTCCATACCTCGCTATATAATGTGGCTCATTGCTAAGTCTCCCTGACCCCACTACCGTTTCGCCATCAATTTATACAAACACGTCTTCCCCTATCCCTCTTGCCCTGAATATGTTCCCTGAGAACTATGGTTTTCAAGCTTTCCTTCTTTATTATTTATCCAAGGAATTTTAGCTGTCTTTTCCTGATTTTCAGTAGAATTTTTTTTTCTGTTGGCATTTTCCTTAAGACGTCCTTGTTGCTCACTCACTCACTCCGTCCATAGAATTTTCAATATTCTTCTGTAGAATCTTATTTCTGCTGCCTCTATTTTTGTTTTACTCATTCATGGGAAAATTGTCCAACATTCCCTGCCATTTTAAGAGAATCGATATCACCGAGCAGTCCATGACGCTTTTCTCACGAAATGTTCCCCTTTTTTGGTAATTTACTCATGGGTATGAATTATAAACATTTTAAAATATATGAAATGATAAAAATAAATATGACTCTATTTTATGGTCCATTGCATTTGGACGTGGAATAGATTTACTTTTATGTTATTCTATTTTCAGAACAAGTAAAAATGTTAATATTACTGCAAGTAAAGAGAGTATCTCATGAAGAACCATTGCGCATTGCAATATTTGAACGCACGTTTTGTTTGGCCTCTATCCAGCTCACCATTATCATGTCCATGTAAACGAAGATAGAGACAAAATATTATCAGTCGTCGGCTTTGTCTTGTATGCAAATATTTAATTTATTCTTTGTTGATCGCTTCATATATGATAATAGCGTTGATGTCTACAATTCAGTCTGGATACTTATGCCCACACAAGTTATCCCTCTCTCCCTACATAGCCTGATAACTTCCGACGAATCAACCGGAAAGTTATAAAAAGGCTCGTTTACGAAAGTCTGGAGCAGTGGTTCCCAAATGGATTTGGGCCATGCCCCACTTTGCCATTTCTAAAATTTTGCTGCCCCCACCCGCTCTGTAATATTTAATTCTTACATATATGCCAATTACACATGTTCGTACATACACACGAAATATTTATATGCATGCATAATCTATATGCATCGTATGTATTAACACGCATTAACTTTAACTCTCTCAGACTCACAAGAAAACAATTCACTGTAAATAACGCATTCTCGAATTGCCTTCTTATTCTGTTGGTATAGTAAAATGAAGGGTGCACATCCTACGCATGTCCCACCAAAATATTACCATGCTCCACCCGTGGGACATGCGCTGCACGTTGGGAATCATTACTCTGGTGTAAATGTGATGAATATAACTTATATATATATATATATATATATATATATATATATATATATATATATATAGTTAAACCTAGAGAGTCCGACAAACCTACCAACGTTCAGGATTTAAAAATGCCTCCGATTTCACCAAAACCTGTTCCATTCATCCACTCCCTATCGCTGCTTGGCTTTGCAAGATTTAGTTGAAGGTGAAACAAAGTCAGAATAGAAGAAAGTGTTAATGGCGTGAATTTGTTTACGATGAAACTCAACTTAACAGGAAATGATCCACACACCTGATTTCGTTACCTTTCTCTGCGGCACTTATAGAATGAGACATACAGGATCCAGATATGAAACTGAAACGGATTGCCGCTAACTCTGTTATAATATAGAGTGGCGCCTTATGTCCCTTGTCCGTCATGCATAGCCCTCATCATCCGCTGTTTTAACCGTTGAGATCTGTCTTAACCGCTTGTTCCAACTTTGGGGTCTTCGGGTTTGGTCGAACTTAGTCTGGGTCCACGTCTTCGACCTTGCCACCAAGGGTGTACCTATCAGGAGTTAAGAACTCTCAGTGGCATCGCTCTCAGTGTTATTGAACCAGGCAAGCCTCTCCACCACAAGAGCCATCATCAATATCCAGGAATTAAATCAAGCGCTCTGATCAGTATATACTATGGACTCAAAAGCTATTTGAAGAATAAACATTTATAAAATGCACTTCGATCATGAAAGAATGTTCCGTGATATATGACCCTACATCAACTTTGAAATGTATTTTCGTATTTTACAGATTTTTTATGAAACAAGTACAATTTCACCTATAGTCATTTGCATTCACTTTCGCAGAAAAACAATTGCAAAAGACGTGAATCTATTCTCTCCCCAGCTAAGTGATTAAATCAGCGTTTCTCAATATGTTTACCCTTGTGCCACATTTGAAAGTGTTTCTATATCTCAAGGAAAACATGCATGAAAATTATTATATAACATTATCTCTTTTAAAATTATTATATACCATTATCTCTTATAAGATTATTATATACCACTATCTCCTTTATAATTTTATCACAGTTCATATGGGAAACATAAAAATGGACTCCGTGACTGTGTCTTGTACTCGAGTGAGTGACTCAAGGAGAAACGAATCCGCACCGACTGGTGCTGTCCATTCACCAGTGAAGTCGGTTTAACACTGACAACATAGAGACATCGATAAATAGACTCCATATTATTATTATTATTATTATTATTATTATTATTATTATTATTATTATTATTATTCCAAATAATATAGTGGTGTCTTCACTTTAAAAATAATCAGGGATTTCCCAACAATATGCCCTAAGCGAATGGTAAATTTACGACTATAAAATTAAACAAAACTTATAATTGCATGTACCTATTTATAACTCCCTCTCGTTGAACTTTTGAAGAAACCTAGGGTTCCGGGGAACATCGGTTGAGGAATGCTTCGTTAATTATTAGAGTAGACTGGGCTTTCATAATTTGGGCGTTAAAACAAATCTAAGCTTCCCTATCTATAAATTCATTGTGATATTTGCTTATGTATGTCTCATATCCGACATTAGATAACAAAAGAAATGTTGGTTAATTGGCCAATATATATTTACCGATATCCCACCAAAGCTTAGACCTACTGCATGTTTACTATAAAGATTAGTTATCAGTTGATTAGTTTTTTGTAAATAATTTGTCCCGATGAAACCTGACGATAAAGCACAGCTGATAATATACAATGACGTCCTCAAAATTAATTTTTTTTCATCAAATAATTATTGAAGGAATACATGAATCGTTATGCGTTACATAAAGCATTTGGGTTACTGGAGCAGTAAATATACATCGACAATAACAACAGTGATGTGTCGAGGGGGATTTGGCTGAAGGGATCCCATCACTGCTCATATTTGCTTGGGATAGATTTTTTTTTTAATTTCCGATACTAATTCCTCTGAATCTAGCGAACTAAGTGAGAATAGTGCACTCTTTCATTAAGGGCGGGTATTGGTTTACTCTTTGGGCAGTATTTTTATTTTTTTACTTTCTGGAAATTAAAGAGTCTCAAATGACGAAAATATCTGATTATTCTCCATTTTAATTTTAAATCAAAATCCACGTATAGAAAGACGAGTTGAAATGTAGACTTTCACAATATGTATATATCTATCTCTGTACAAGATACTGTGACTTCCAATAGTCGGTCCGGTCGCCACACCCTCTAAAATAGCCATACAATGACCGATAGAAACTAAATTTGGGGGAGGATTACAAACAGGTAAGGGAGTACAAAATATAGTTAGTTTGCTAGGGTACATCGTACAAGAAATTTGCATTTATTTCTTTTAATTACTTAACATACCATAATTAAAATTAAAATAACAGCTACTTGATTAATAAAAATAATAAAAATACAATATTTGTTTTTGCATATCATCTCTTTAAGTTTTATATACAACAATCCAGTTTCAAGTTCTCTTTGCGCTTGTGAGATTTATAAACAATTCCTAAGCTCAAACACTTGAGAACGTTGGAATTTGATTCCAGAAAGAAATATTTACGCATGGCCAGGTTTTTATTTCATGCGCAAGAGAAAAAATCCAAAGAAATTATTCTTCGCTTTTAAAAAGAAAAAAAAAAGGAAATAAAAGAAATTTTCTTCAAAAATATTGTTTACCATGAAGTCCTATAAAATTAAATTAAATGAAAGAAATTATTGAACCACGAAGTCAGTTTTTTGTCAAAGTATTTTTCCAAACAAATCGGCTTATTAAAATTTCCTCGATTGGTTTGCGAAATAGAACGAAAAGTAGAGTTTGTAAATCTCGAGGAAAAATATTAGCGATAACTTCAACAATACTAAATACTGTGAGAATTCCAACTCGTGTCAGCGTATTGCCAAGTTTGGTTTGGTTTGTTTTGTTTTACGGCATATCAATCTCAATGGGTTATTGTTTTGTTTTACGGCATATCAATCTCAATGGGTTATTTAATGCCGACGACATTATTATTCCTAGTGATGTTTTTCTTCAAAAATCTAGTTCTGGGAATATTTTTCCTTAAAAAAAAATATATATATATATATATATAGCTGATCATATTTTTTCAAAGAATGTATAGCTGTTTGTATTGCTGGTATTTTTTTAAAGTGCTGATAATAATTTTTTTCTTCAAAAATTATTGCTGGTAATAATTTTTTTTATTACAAAGTATTTCTGGTATTAAAACCTATTTTTACACAATTCTGAGTGTTAACTATTTGGCCATAGCTGGGACCCCAACAGGTGCTATCACCCTCGGTCAGGGTGGACATGGGAACACCAGCAATTAAGAGGTGGTTCCACGCTCCTCAAAACCTCCTGATCAGAGGCCTTGCTGTTGGATGAAGTTTATCGTCTTACCCAGGACGCGGATGAGGTTTATCGTCTTACCCAGGACGCGGATATAGTTTAGCGTCATACCCAGGACTCGGATGTAGTTTATCGTCATACCCAGGATGGGTGTTGCCAAGTAAATTCTATTATAATAAATTCCAGTTATGCGCGAACGAAATGACGTGTTCAAACGCTGTACATAGCTTTATGTTTACGTCATCATGGAAAGGTTTGTGGTTTTATTTATTTCATTATTTTCGAATTTACTTTCAATTTCAGTTTGTAGTCAACGAAAAGTAGGCACGGTGAACTAATAGCGGCTCGGATTGAGGATCCAGAGAGCCGAGTTCGAATTCGTGTCGAATCCTTTACATTCCCATACGTGCGAATACCCTTGTAAAGGTATGAATCCTCTTCTTCTCAACCCCTAGCTATAGGTAAATAGCAGAACAGACCTGGTTCTATAGGCTATAGGTAAATATCAGGACAGAAATGGTTTTATAGACTTGGATGGCAACTAGTATAGCGCAGAAAGAAATGGCAACCTACTTCAGGAAATAATCTGTCTCGTGTAACACTGACTGATTGACTGAATCAGCGAAAAATTGCTTCGCCGTTTTGTATCCTCGCGACTAACCTACAAATCGAGCTCAGGAATAAGGGCCCAAAACGGCACTGGATGAAGTCCACCAACCCCTCACAAAAAAAAAAAAAAAAAAAAAAATAGGGAGTTAAATTCAACAACTGAAAAAAACATACAAACAATCGGGCAAAATACATAATCGCGTGTATAGATCATATAGATTTAAAACAACGCTTCGTTTTGGAGTTGAACTAGTTAACGTTTCTCTTCAGGACATAGACGATCATGGCTCTCCACATCTATCTCGTGTGGCTCTTTTCTAAGGCTTTCTCTCCTCCGTACTGCCATCCCTGCACACACACTCTGTTTACTGGCTCCCTGCCTTCTCCTATCTTCCTTCCCCTCAATATGATCCATGAGAAATTAAGTTTTCCAAGCCCGCCTCTTTCATTATTTCTCCAAGGAATTTTCTGATTTCCAGTATGTTATTTCTGTTGCCATTTTCCTTAGGAGATCTTTGTTGCTTACTCGCTCCGGCTGTAGAATTTTCAGCATTATTCTGTAGACCTAAATTTCCGTTCCCTCAATTGTTTTTTTCTCATCCTTATAGAAATTGTTCAACATTCGCTGCTAGTAATTTACGGGTGTCAGTGTTCAGCGTAAGCGTCAAGAAAAAAAAAACCCTGGGTTTGTGACGATAAGAGATATTTGCCTCTCAAGGCTTAAGATATTGGCGTAACACAATCATTCAAATCCCCTATAGGCATCTAGTTTAATAAGTCGAGATTAATAAATAAAATCTCCACTTTAAACTTTATTATGAATTCAATAAAATTTTTCGATTCGAAGTAAAAAAAAGAAAATGTTTCCGAGTGCCTTGAGGAAGTCTCTATCTATATTCTAAGTATTCGTGGATTTATCTTTTGTAGGGCGTTTTTGAATAGTAATTACGATTGCTTTCAATTGACAGAACGATTTGGGATTTTAAGACATGATAATACTTTGAAGCGCTCAATAAGTGCGGAAGAAGTGGACTTGATTGATTATTTTACTCAACAAACCAACGGAAGAGAGAGAGAAAAAAAATCAAGATGAATTTAAGGAAAAGTAAACGACTATCATTATCTTGTTTGATAGACATTTTATTTCGCTTGAGAATATAGAGTAACGGTAACGTATTTTCATGATCAATAAATTGCCTTCGAATAATGACATCTTTACCTATTTTATTTTCATTTGTTAACTAAATCTTTTCGTCTAATACATTTTTCGAAAATATCGGATCATTCTTTCTCGAGATCGATGTTTTTCTTGAGGCTGTATTTCCTAATTTTTAATTCCTACTTTTATATATATATATATATATATATATATATATATATATATATATATATATGTATGATTTTGTGTGCTTAGTCGGTTTTTCTTGTTTTACTTCAGCTACTGCTTTCTTTCTTTTATGTAAGGTTTCGCATGAGCCCCAAAAATATAACGTGCAATATCGATAAAATATTTTTTAATAGTAGAACTGAAGATGAATGCAGGAATTCTTTAACATTAATGTTTTTTTTTTATTTCATTTTACATGTATGTATATTCAATTGCGATTATTTCATGAATATTGGTCTCAAAACCAGACAGATACATTAACTGAGACATGTACATTAGTAACAAATGATAAACGCAAACATCATCTTTTACTAATTCACACACATTATATATATATATATATATATATATATATATATATATATATATATATATATTAAGAAATGGACAAGGTCCGACAATTTATTTATTAAAGACATTTTTTTTATGTTTAACGTTGTTATTTATAGATACAAGTATTTAAGCAAATGCTCTGTTTATGATAAACAGTATTAAATAACATTTACCGGCCTGAATGTCCGAGAAATTTTCATAGAAAATATTCGTTCTTTGACAGGATTCGAACCTGCATCCTATACGGAACCGTCATTTACGCTGACGTGCCTTAACTCTGGGCCAAAAAAAGACAAGGTCGAATTTACTGCTTATAAACTTCAATCTTCCATGAATCTCGTACATTCATAACTGCTCTGGCGTATCAAATGTAAACAAATGACGTCATATATTAAGAAATTTGCTTAAATACTTGTATCTATAAATAACAACGTTAAACATAAAAAAAATGTCTTTAATAAATATATATATATATATATATATATATATATATATATATATATATATATATATATATATATATGTGTGTGTGTGTGTGTGTGTGTGTGTATAATGTATGTGTGTGTGTTTATAGACACACAACAGTTCAAATCTTGAGGGAACACCAGAATTGTAATGGAATGAAATGAACTTGAAGGATGTGTGTAAAGAAAAAGCGAAAAAGAACTCTTAGAGTCATTGAATTTACAATGAATGGCAAATATTTGTGCTGTAGTAATCAAGGCTGAAGGAGGTTAATTTGACGAGATCAAAAATTAATTATTTGGTCAAAACGAAATATTTATGAAATGTTTTATTTTCTGTCATGAGAAAAATTTCTAATATAATAATATCATGTCTAACTTTTTTAAGCATATATTATAATTTTCTCTTACAAAACTTCTTTCCCTGGGTCAATTTAAAAATTACCATATATTGTACTATATGTATATATATATATATATATATATATATATATATATATATATATATATCGAGAGTATATATATATATATATATATATATATATATATATATATTTATATATTTTCACAGTTCCAACCATGTTTATATATATATATTTTATATATATATATATATATATATATATATATATATATATATATCGAGAGAGATAGATAGATAGATAGATAGATAGATAGATAGATAGTGAATGAGTATCGGAGACAGACATATCAGTCTTCTGATGCCTTGATCTTGATACCTGTTCTTCAGTTTATCTTTTCCTCTTTACTCTTGCTTTCACTCTCTGTAAACAGTTGCGTATATATATATATATATATATATATATATATATATATAATAACGAATGTTCGTAAGAAGGATAGCTTATACTATAAATTCTATTGCATAATACTTTTAAAATATCTTTCTTTATTAATTTCACCATCATATTTCTTTGAATTATATTAGACAGTACGTTTGGGTAACATCAGTGAAATTATAGCTACTGTAATGAACACTTTAAACTTGCAAGCACCCATTCGTTTTCCGTAATAGAGTAATAATATAATTTACAAAGGAAATATAAAGCGTTTATAACATATGCATTTCATAGGCATAAGTCATTCCCACTGCCACTTTTGAGAGAAGCCTCAGGCGACGTGGTATGACCCAAAACACCCGCACGCTGGGACTTGATCAAAAATTTAAAGTTGTTAACAACCCAGACTTGGTTTATACAGGGTAATTTAGATAGAAAGATTAAAATCATGCAGTACGCATGCCATCTAGCAGACAGTAGCAGTTGCTGATGATTCGATGAATTATCTGATGTTTATAGCAAAATTCAATCGAACTACGTATGAACTAAATATATATATATATATATATATATATATATATATATATATATATATATATATATATAGTCGACTCTCCCGTCGAATTCGACGTATGAGGATCAAGCAGATCAGTTCCCAGGAAACCGACAGTTTGAACAACAACACATTATATAGTCGACTATCCCGTCGATTATATAATGTGTTGACTATAAGGAGGCACGGTGGAGTAATGGATAGCGGGTTGGATTGAGGAATCGGAGAGGCGAGTTCGAATTCCAGTCGAGTCCATTACATTCACTTACGTGCTAATACGTTTGGGAAAGGTGTGGATCCTCTTCTTCTTCTCCCCCCAGCTATGGGTAAATAGCAGAACAGACTGGGTTCTTTAGCCTTGGATAACAACTGTTCTAGGAGAAGGACGACTCTGAATTCAAAACCTGCGGAGGTTCGTTTGTGGCACGTAGTGCACTAGGTCTCTGTATTCGGCCCTTCAAAAAGTGTGGATGGTCCTGCACTAAACCTTCACCACTATAATCAAATCTCATGTGCTGTTGTCGGGCTATCAGTTTCCTCGGACTGATCTGCTTATATATATATATATATATATATACAGGTGTTTACGCGTGTGCTGTTGTGCTTACGCAGGCATGCAAATAAATTATCGTTAAATTTATGTATGAGATGTAAACGTAATAGTGCTCAAAGCGATTTTACAGTGTAACTGCCGCAACCGTGACCTGTGCCTGATGGACGGCAAAAGCACGCGAAAGTAATTATATACAAGGCCAGACAAAATTCTATTTCGGGTCCAAGGCTATTAATTGGAAAAAAAATACCACCTCAAGATATCACTCAATAACAAAATATATGCAAACACCACGACATTCTATACGTTTTACTGGAGTATTAAAACAAATGGCTACACAGCTAATGCTAAATGGGAATTCATAGCACAAATCAAATCCTTTTCAGGTAAGGGAGAAGGACTATGGGACCTGTGTCTATTAGAGAAAAGATTTATCCTCAAAAACATTAACAAGCTAGGCCTACTGAAGAAACGGACTAAACTACTGATATCATGTAAACATAAGAAATCGTATATCTTAAAATAGTGGAAACCTGACTAATTCCAGTCCCCGCCCCAAATACATACCTTATTAGAGTATAGGCCACCCGCTAACAACGGTAACCCCACTACTCCACACTTTTTCCCTATTTTTACCTTCAGTCATTTCTTAATTTCAAGTAGCAGTTTACCGACTACTCGAAGCCAACGCCTACAACTTTAAATTTCAAATTTTCTTACACACCTCATATTCCGCTAATTTTTCTGAGAAATGTAAATCATCAGCATCGCACCTTACACACCACCATGAAAGTTTATTTCTTACGCTACGTTGCAGTGATACTCCTGTGAGCCACTTGTTTAGGCTAACCTAACCACCACCATTCCAACACGTTCTTTTTCTATTTTTATACACAGGCATTTTTTTTTTACCTCCCTTTAACCCATAACGTTTTACTGACCACGCGAACACTACGCCTTTAATTTCAAATTTTAAATTAGTAACTAACTTTTTCTTTCATTCACACATTTTACCTCCACCCCATATAGCGCTAGTTTTTTCTAAGAAATGTAAACGACCAGCATCGCATTTAACACACTCCTGTGAAACTTTATATTTTTTATACACTACGTTGCAGCGAAACTCCCATGAGCGAATTGTTTACTTCAGGTAATGTAGACCCTGTGCCTGACGAACTGGGAACACCACGCAATGAAACTATAGTCGCATGTCAAAAAAGTAGTACGCGTAAATGTACTAATTAACACACACACACACACACACATATATATATATATATATATATATATATATATATATATATATATATATATATATATATGTGTGTTAAGATAACAGTGATATGAGTATACCCAGCATATTTTACAGAATACAGCACTTATACATACATACATACATATATATATATATATATATATATATATATATATATATATATATATATATATATATATATATAAAATGTGTACAATAAAAAGGAAGTTGTGGGAGGAAAAAACATAGTAAAATGAACTAGAGACAAATGACAGCGAGCCCCAACAAGCACTCACGTCGTTTACACAAAGAAGGCTTAAGGGACCCGATGTAAAGTGCCTCCAGAACCTTTTATAATATGTCTCGTAATATTAAGTTTTATACTTTTTATTTCGATCATATACATATATATATATATATATATATATATATATATATATATATATATATATATATATATATATATATATGATCGAAATAAAAGTAGGTAGGTAAAAATATAGGTAGGTAGGTCCGTTTTGCAAAATAATTCTAGTGCCGTCTTGTGCATGCGTAACAAAACACATTTTAGAGAGTTTACTTAGTGGGCATTAAGAATTGTTTGACTGTCGCATTGATCATGACAGTGCAATTAGTAGAGTGAATTCATATGTAGATATTTGTTTGCAAAGGATCGCATTACCAGTTTTTGAAAGACGCCGTAAAACCTTTCAGGTTTGGCTGTATCCCACTGGGTGCAAGGCCATGATTTCAATACTGACATTATACTTAAGTTGAGGGCTCTCCCACCGACGTATGCACAACTAATAGTTCAGTTCTTCGACATGAATAGTCACACTACCAACAAATGTAATTTGATATTAATAGCGAAGTCTTATTTACAATCAGCCACATTTTACGGAAGTGTTGATAACAGATTTCTTGTTCTTGTTCTTCTTCCATGTGCCGTGACTCTTCAGGACGTTAAGAGTCATGGTTCTCAGCACTTTCATGTCTTTTGTAGCTCTTAATAAAGGTTGACCATTTGCTATCTCTTCTAAACCCTGCTCTGCCATCCATTTAGTCAAGCTCATTAGGTAGATTATGCTTCGTTTTACACTGTCTCTCTTGCCTTCAATCTTTCCAGTGCGTATCAGATTTTGCAAACACTCTTTTCGCATTATGCAACCTAAAATTTTCAACTGCCTCTTTCTGATGGCAAAAATAAGTTTAATTTTTGACTCCATTTTCTGTAAAACATGTTATTGGCATGTTCGTTTCTGGTAACTTCATCATTCTTCTGTAGATGCAGATTTCTGTGAGTGCAAGTCTCTTCTTTATCTGCGAGGAGAATGTCCCTCATTCACTTTTATATAGAAGGACTTTTTCTCGAAGACTGAGTTTTCATTTGAACGATATGTCCAACATTTCTAAACTTTTCCAGCAGCATGCCTCTCCAGATTTGCAATTTAGAAAAAAGATTGTGGATAATGTTTCTATACTTTTCATAAAAATAATAAATATTCTCGAAGCTATCTATATTAAACACTGAAAATAAACCTTAAAAAATTAATTATGAATACAACAAAAATGTTTTAAAATGTGTACAATAGGCAGTGGAAATATCAAGTTTGACACTAATAGTTTTTACTGCTTATTAAAAACTCTCGAAAAAACATGCTTAGACACCTCTCCTGAAGAGGTGTCAAGCGATGACGCACTGACTCAGCGTTCTTCAATTCGCAAGTAAAAAATTCAATTTTCAGATGAACAAAGAAATGTTGTCTTTGAAAATGATTAACACTACAATATCTTTCTTGAAATAAACAACACCCTGATGATGACATTGTGCTATGTCGAAAGCACTCGGAATAAAATATGTATCAAGACGGCGATTTTCTCGCTTTCTTTAATAAGGACACTAAAAGGATTGTACATGAATATGAAAGGATCCAATTTAAAATAAGTAGACAAAACTTGTCTAAATTATTCAATGAAAACATACAGGAAAAATATACGCACAAGTTGAGGGTGTGTGTGTGTTAGATATATGTAAGACAGTTTTGAAAAAAAACAAAAACAAAAAAAACCTTTGTCATGTTGAGTCGACTTCATCAGAAAAATAATTTCATTTTGCATGTACAACATCTGAATCAGCGTGACTATATATGAATCACATCAATCATAAAAACAGAGTAATTTTAAATTAGTTTATTCCTACAACAAAATTCAGTTAATTAAAAGCGTGGACCACGGTTTATCATGAAACGTGATGATTTTGTTTTCTTGTAGAAATAAAATTATTTTTACAATTACACCTAATAATTAAGAAAACATAAATAAGGTGAATTGTAATTCTAAGTCCTGTTCATATATAACATTAAATTCCACATATTATATTAGAATTCTGCTCAAACACAAATATATATATATATATATATATATATATATATATATATATATATATATATATATATATAGTCTGTTGTAGGCAGAATTATTCCCCACCACATTCGAATGTACAAATAAAGCTGTAACACCCCAAATTTTCAAGGAAACTTCATGCGGAATTTTTCACATAATATGAAGTAATGAATAGGATAGAATGTGCAATAATGCTGAGAACAAAATTATTGTGTCTCTTTGTTCTTGATTATTGCTTTTAATCATTTTTAGATAGTTCCTTACAATATCATTACACATACTAATAGTTATTTTACTTAATTCCTCCTTGGCAATAGCTTCTAGTTTCTCCAAATTTGAAGGACTTCTTTCTCTTCCATTTTTCTTCATATATCCCCATAACTCTTCAATGAGGTTTATATAAGGACTTTATGCGGGGTAAGCCATTGCCTTAAAAACCTTAAAACAGCTTCCGTGCCCTTTAAATTATATTATTTTGAAGAATAGCCAAATACTGCTCTTTATCCAGGATGGTCTCTACTTACATGAATTCTTCTAGTCCAGAAGCTGTAAAAAACATCCTCAAAGTAGAATTCGCCCACTACTATGCTTAATTGTAGGGAAGGTATTTTTAGGTTTGTGAGTTTCATTCATTTTCTTCCATACATGTGTGAAGTTCCTGTGACCAAATAATTCTGGAAACAAAAAGTTGCAATATTTATTTCTAGGTGGCTTCTAGCATAAGCTAATTTGCAGTTTAGGTCTTTAGCCTTAAGCAAGGGAGATTTCCTTTGGCGTCAAGCTCAGAGAGCTTTTCGATGAAAGCATCTAATTACTGTCTTCGTCGATACATTAACTCTAATGACTTTACATCAATGACAATGTCCTTTGTCGTTAAAGTAGGATTCTTCAAGGCATCTGCAATGTATTTTCCTTTCCATTCTCTCAAAAATGAACTGTTTTCTGTCATTCCTTAATTTATTCTTAACACAATGAGCCTTGTTGTATTTCTTCATAATGCTACGAATTGTCGATCTAGGAACGTTAACAGCGTGGACAATGTGGCATATCCTGCACCCCCCTTGTATGCATCAGCTATCTTTATTCAGAGATTCTTGTCAAATACCGCGGACTTCGCCATTGTTTTAACACGAATGAATTATCGCGGTACGTGATGATCACATACTGTCTTCTTCATTAGCTTTTAGAATAGTATAGAATCTGGTCAACACTATTTCATCTTAAAAGGGTGTTTGCATTAAATGTCAAGTGAAGAAAAAATATCATGACACTTGACATAGATTATTTCTTAATTTCCATAAAGAAAACGTTGGGAAATTTCACGAATTATTTAAGAACAAATACAAAATTAACTATTTATGGTAAATTAACTAGATACTTCAAATATTCGCATTTCCTTAGAAAATATGCATATATTCAGTGGGGGCTGATAATTCTGTCCATATTTATCTATCTATCTATCTATCTATCTATATATATATATATATATATATATATATATATAAAATTTAATATATATATATACATATACAAAATTTAATATATATATATATATATATATACATATACAAAATTTAATATATATATATATATATATATATATATATATATATTAAAGTGAACATAGAAGTCAACACCTAGAGGCGACAGTGTTTCCTGCTAGATGCAATCGTCAGGCAACGAGTGCCAATTTTATATTTACACACGCTCTATCTCTGATATTGATCACTTTACCCCACTAAATTATGGAAAATAAAGTATACTATAAACACATTATAACCAAAAACGTTTGCGGTTTCACTCTTTTTTATTATACACACTTTCCTCTTGTTGGAACTACTATAACCTCTTCACGTTATATATATATATATATATATATATATATATATATATATATATATGATATATATATATTGAGCAGCAATGTAAAGAAATATTTACACCAAGGTTAAATAAAATATTGCAAATAGTATTTAAGTTTCAGCGATCGTTCTAACATGCATAACGATAATGATTCTATTTTCAGAAGTTCTGTCATCTACAATAAATATTTAGTATTTCACAAATAAAAATATTAGATGGTTAAATTTTTTTAAGAAATTGACAAAACTATTAAGATAAATCAATAGACACATTAGCCTGTTTGAAAAAGACAGACTGTTAGGTTATAAGGAACAGCCAAAAGCCCGAGGTGGGAACCGCGTATACTAGAAATGGCAAAATCAAACAGTTGCAGAAGTTTAAATATCTGCGAAGTGTTTTAAAAAAGAATGAAAAAAATGAGACACCCGGATACGAACACGCAGAATATTAGTGAAAAAATTCATCCCAAATCCTAAACAAAGCGAGAGAAAGGGAAACAACCATTAGAAACGAAGACAGAGTGTCTGACTGCTATGTGATATCAATCCTCTCATATGACATTAAATGCTGGAAAACATGCTGGAAAGGGAAACAACCGTTAGAAACGAAGACAGAGTGTCTGAATGCTATGTGATATCAATCCTCTCATATGACATTAAATGCTGGAAAATTTCCACACGGATGAAGAAAAAACTGGATGAGACAGAAATGTAGTTATACAGAAGGATATATAGAAGGTGCCAGTAAGCAACGAACTTTCTGACCTGAACTATTTTTTCGTCCACTGGATAGAGAGTTCTAGTTCCACGTGCGATGTCTCTTCCGGGTATCTCAGTTATCTTGCTTTAATCAACTATACAAACTTTTGCTAATCACTGCAGTAGCCAGATATTGAACTCACAACTCTTTGGGTCAAGTTACTGGATCCACCAACACTTTTATCCAATAGACCATGTGTCCTTGCAATGAAGAGCTGTGAGATAAATACCCGACAACTGCAGTAGTGAAGAAAACTTGAAGAGTTGAGTTAGAGGTAGATAACTGAGACATCTGGAAGAGGCATGACACGTGGAATTAGAACTTTCTGAAGTTAAAATTTATTGGATATTGTCTTTCCAAGAAATTATCACGTACTTCATTATGTATCCACTAAATTTTAAGTGGAATGGGGAGAGATTTGAAAACTTCACCAGCACTGAGCATATTGTGGTCACGAGAGATAGCGAAAGACAGCGTGACACCTACCTGACCAAATTGTGTAAATGGACGATAGAATTGGGGTGAGAGCCTTGGCAAATGTAGAAATTGTTAAGGGTGACAAGGGATAAGATGTTTTGGAGAGCCGTGGTCGCCCATGAACTGAAGGGATGTGGCATATAAAATAATAATAATAATAATAATAAAATAATGATAATAAGATCTACATTAAAACTGTGATGATGACCTTTTTTATGAAACGACATAAAAAGGCTTGAAGCATCTTGTGAATGTAGAATTAAGTTATGTAAGTTTATGAAGCTGACAGAAAAATATATGTAAAAGTATCGTTTAAAAGGAAAGTGTCCCCTTTTCTTCTGTCAGACAATATCAAATGGATATTCTTTCACGCTGCTGTAGATATGGTTTTAATGCCAGGTGCCGCTGCTGGGATATTAACTAAAACATTTAAGTCTAAGCTAGATGAAACCTACACCCAGATCCTGAGAGCTATAACTGACATCTCTTAGAGATGACATCGAACTAAATCACATCCCTATGGACCCATCACTGATATTACTACAATCTTACCCGAACACAGAATGCGCTTTAAAGGACATTGATGGCGAACAAAACAAGAACTTGCGTGTGACCTACTTCTTTGGACACCTCGCCATGGCGCAGTGAGGTCTGGTAGGCCAGCAAACAACTTCATTAACGAAATATGTTATGACACATGATATCACCCTAATGACCTTCCATTCTTGATGTAGGGCTGTGATGGATGGTATGTTAGTCTCATAAAAGACCGGGCTAATTCAACTGAATCAAACTGATTAAATCTGAACAGGAGAGATCAGGAGTTCATTACCTCTCCTCCCCTCTAAAAAAAAAAATGAGATTATAAATCATATCCAATGGAACCGACACGGAATAGGTTGAGACCCTTGGCGGAGAACAAACCCTGGGATAATTAAAAAATACAAAAAAAAAAAAAAAAAAAAAAACAAACAAACCAAATGATAAAACATTCAACAATAAATAAATAAATAAATAAATAACACTATCCGCTTCACCTTACGTTTGATAAAATAGTTTTACATGTCAAAAAACCTGGACATCATCGACTTTGTCTCGAGAATTTAGCCTATGAAAAATGTAGTATTTACTTAAATTCTGTTCACCTATAAAGCTTTACTTACTTCCGAATATTCTTAACCAGGAAACGTCACAGTTTCAAAATACGACTAATGACAAGCAATAAAGATACATTTTATTCAGAAACATGTAATTTCAATTTCACTGCCTTTTAAAAAGAGCGATTTCATTATTCTATACATTTTTAAGCTTGTCCAACTCGTAGTTACCCTTCCAATCTATTTTCTTTGAATTTCACAAAGCACATATATTTTTTTTTTTTTCATAGTTCTCTGCTTAGCTTGGAATGCTGAATTTATATTGATGATCTAGATAACATATACGCTCGTATTCCGGAAATTAACTCACACTTTTCATTGGCAATCGCAACTATTTTTTATGAGTGAAATAAGAAGAGGGAGTCAAATGTTTAAATGATTAATACGTGTTCCTTTCAGTAAATTCCTCTCCTTCAGAATTCTCCCTGAGGCATTTAGACCTTAAACGGCGGACATCATTAACTGAGATTCCATTGACGAACAACGGGTATCATTAACTGATGATTTTCCAGCGACACGGGCATCATTCATTGATAATTCGATTCTCAATGACCAATTCGCAACTCGAGAAGCCATTTATTATGATTCGTTAATTTCCTTGTCTATTTGGCCGTAAATAATTCTGGAATAACAAGCTAAAGAGCGATAAGTATACATGCATATCAACAATGATGTCATCCTATCTTCATTATAAAAGAGGCGAAAAATGGTGACACGTTGGTGCAAAGAATGTACAATTCTACTGCACAGCGAATTCTTCAGGGAGTGCTATTTGTTTAAAATTATTAAAGTTAGGAAACTAAGATTTATTTTATTAATTGAACTCTTTATTTGCACAATATATAATAATTAATATATCATTTTCATAGTTTTATTTCTATTCACCCTATATAGAGGACGAGACAGCCAAACGTAGTAGAGGGTTACAGGCTAAGAGGCAAAACTTATGTGGATATGTGTGTGCTGTGTTTAAGGCCAGTCATAAAGACAAAAGAGAGGAATTGTGTTAAACAAATAGATTAAGAGAAACATTAATGCAAATATATACAAAAGTGAATGTTACAGCAAGAATGTTCAGTCCAACTGTCAGAGATGACTGCTGGAAACTTACCTGCTCAAAAGGCAGTACCTGCTCCGATTTATAGCTGGGAGAGTACATGCGTGCATGGGTAAACTACAATAACACTATCTATCTATCTATCTATCTATCTATCTATCTATCTATCTATCTGCTGTGGCATTGTTATGGCCAGAAATAAAGACACAATAAAGGAATTGATTTAAATGACTATATTAACAGAAAACAGTAATAAAAACATATACAAACGAGAATGTTATAGCAATAATGTTCGGTTCGACTGTCAGAGCGGACTGCTGGAAACTTCACTCTCCAAAAGGCAGTACCTGCTCCGATTTATAGCTGGGAGAATCCATGCGTTCGTCGGTAAATTACAATAACACTATCTATCTATCTATCTATCTATCTATCTATCTATCTTGGCATTGTAAGGGCCAGAAATAGACACAATAGAGGAATTTAGTTAAATATATTAACAGAAATCATTAATCTAAACATATACAAACGAGAAGGTTACAACAAGAATGTTCGGTCGGACTGTCTGTACTGACTGCTGGAAACTTCCCTCTCCAAAAGGCAGTACCT
Source organism: Acanthosepion pharaonis (assembly GCA_903632075.3). Lineage (NCBI taxonomy): Eukaryota > Metazoa > Mollusca > Cephalopoda > Sepiida > Sepiidae > Acanthosepion > Acanthosepion pharaonis. Next base: position 2,309,579 of record CAHIKZ030000222.1, on the reverse strand, counting down.
GCTCCTATTTATAGATTGGAGTGTCCATGCGTGCGTGGGTAAATTACCATAACGGAGTGGAAGATAACGGTTAAGCCTAGAACAGGTTAAGATTGTAGTGATCGAAGTGTCTTCTTAGGAGTCGATTCCACAAGACATTGGTTCATGGGAAGAAGCTTCTAAAGTGGAACTTAAATCTCACCATGTGGGTGTTTTGCGTGGCATGGCTTTTCTTAGGCGTTGTTCTTGCAAAATAATTAAAACGAAAATAAGCATAAAATTTACCGTTGAGAAAACTGATTTTCTCGTATGACGAGCACGATCGATTAAACTTTTTCTCGCCATTTAAGTTTTAAATTCCAATGAACCAATTCTATAAATACGGAAGAAACTATGATGCATGATTTCAAAAGATTTGCTGTGAAATCCGTGTGCATTAAACAAATATACTTGCGTTATTAGATACTTAAGCATAAAAAAAGAATGATTTTTAATGGATATGTATTATGTTCCGACAAAAAATGATTTTCGACTAACCGGGGTGTATCAAGAATAATTTTACAAGCCATGTAGATAAGGTTTCATTTGTCATTCGTGTACGTTTATATCTAGTATATCTTCAAAGATTAATGTGTGTAGCCGTGAGTTACCTGAGAAATTATCCGTTTAACAATAGCAGAATATTTATATCGCGAACAGGTAAATATGATTTTTCTTTCGCACGAATTGTAATGGACGCATGGTTGCACGGCTTTATTAGATTGCGTTTCCATATGAATGTAGCCGAGTCATCCAAAATTTACTCCTTGTTTTGACGAGAGAACTCACTCCCCAAATTTTGTAAAAGTATTTTTGATACAGACTATACATTTTTTCCCAGTTTCCACAATTAGATGTTTATGGGATTTTGGATAGACATAATATATTTAAAAACAGAATCCAAAAATATACCCGTTATTTGTCACCTTCTTATCAGCAGAAGGCAACATTAATAATTTCTGTTTTGCCTTTTGCCTTGTTTTGTTTATGCTTTCTATATTTAGTCATTTCATTTAAAAACAAATATTAAATGATAGAATAAAACTTAGCGCTGTTCGTTTATAAACATCGATTCATCTGTGGGAATTGATAACATACATTCTACGAGCATTATTTGCTATTACTCTAAACAGTATTTTCAGCGAATACACATATTTCAGGAGACACCTTATCAGTCTTGCGAATATGCAGACGGGTAGACGTAATAGATATTTTTACATATTTTATAATAAAAAGGGCATCTATTCAAATATGAGTATCCAATAAAAATAACGTTTAGAGCAATACGAAACAATAACGAATTATGTCCGCCGTTAATCTTTAGAATAAGCAAATAACAATAAAGATATATAATATATATATATATATATATATATATATATATATATATATATATGTGTGTGTGTGTGTGTGTGTGCTTGTATATGGACCACCCGGGTAGGATCGAACTCACCACTCAGTCGTAATATATATAGATACATAATTTTAAAATATCTTACATTGAGTACTAGTACATGAAACTCAATATAGATACACACACACACAGATACAATACATTTTTTCTCATCGATAGCTCATTTTGCGTTATTTTAAAATTATATATCATATATTACGACTGAGCAGTGAGTTTCATCCTCACTGGGGGATCCATATTGTCGGCCTTGTCTTACATGCAAGCTACTCTTAGTAAATTAGTACAGTTCCAGGTCTCTTATTTAATAACGAGCCTAGGTTTGGAGAGAATCAAGATCGATAATTTTTGATTCAGGCAAAATTTGCCAAATCGCTCTCCTACAGCATAATTCTTACTTTTATTTACAGTGCGACATCTTATTTTAAGTCGGGTGTAACGTCCATTTTTTCTTTGAAAAATATACTTAAACTGTGCTACTACGACACCTACTCAAAGAAGTTCCATGGTTTTTCTGATTCGTTTACCCCCCCCCCAAAAAAAAAAATCCCCAATATAAATGTAATAACTAATTTTGAAACAGGATGACCAGAATTTATATCCGACCCCAAAAGCCACCCTCCAAGAAAACGTCATTTAACTATATATATATGGTATATATATATATATATATATATATATATATATATATATATATATATATGTGTGTGTGTGTGTGTGTGTGTGTGTAGTATTATCAATTAACAGATTAAATGATATGGTTCATTCGCTATACAATAATTACCATGTTTCAAAAACAGAAACTAACAACTTAAAATTCATTTATTTAATTACATTAAAAGCATTATTATAATTTATTCCAAAATTCGCTTGAAAATGAAACAGAACTAGTACTTTTTATTTCATTAAATAATTGAATTTGAAGTTGTTTCTGTTTTTGAAATTCTTGTGTAGCGAATGAACCATATTTTTAAATCAGTTAATTTAGAATATCATATATATATATATATATATATATATATATATATATATATATATATATCGATGTCCGCTGACCTAAGAAGGAACAAATACACTGAATCAATAGCTTCTTCTACTGCAAGGAAATTTGATTGTCCGTGTCATGCCAGTGTCCAACATTCAAATCTATAAATCTACCATTCGACCATGCATGAAATACTGCTGCCATATATAGTCTGGAACTCCTGCTGCTCGGCTGAAGGTCCACGACAAATTCCAGAGATGCAATGTGGTTGATCCTGGTCTCGCATCTCGTCTACAGTCGCTCTCTCACAGACGTGCCATCGCTTCCCTCTCTCTTCTGTACAAATACTTTTCGGACGAGTTACTTTCGCTGGTTCCCAAACTGCATCTCTTTTACTGTCGAAAGGTTAAATGCACCCGTCTCTTCTACTCCAATAGCTTCATGTCTCGCACTTACCCTCTGTGGAACTCCACTCCTCAGTTAGACATTTATGGTTTTAAATATTCAAATGTAATGTCAATCGACATCTTCAGATGCCTTGATCTAATTCCCCGTCCTTCTCTTTATCATTCATTTCCTCAATCACGTCAATTTACTCTTGCTCCCACTCTTTGTAACCCCTGGCGTTTGTGACACTCTCGCCTTGCTTGGGGCGAAGTGCGCAATATATATATATATATATATATATATATATATATATATATATATATATATATATAGGGGTTTAATAACAGTCAGTCAAGGGACGCTTCTAATATGCGGAGCCGAAGCCAATGTCATGTTTTGATATAAGACTTGTGGAGGAAAGAAGCCCATGCCTGTGAAGCAGAAAGTCGTAAGTCCTCGTGACTGAGTCTTCGAGCGTAGTGGCATTGTTAAAATTTTCATCATGCAAGATTCTGAGGCCACTCCAGAAAATATAATTCAGGACCGTTCAGTATATATATATATATATATATATATATATATATATATATATATATATATATATATATATATATATATATATATATATATATATATATATATATATATATATATATATATATATATATATATATATATATATACACACACACATATATATATATACACACACACACACACATATATATATATATATATATATATATATTTTGTGTGCGCGTGTTTGTGTGTTGGGTATATGACAAATGCACTAACAAGAAGGCTTACACTACACATGTCCATAAAAATATGAAGCCGCTACTGAAGAGAATCAATTATGAATACTGCAGAAGTCAATACTGAAATGCCGTAAAGGAACAGTTTTATCACGCTTTAATGCGCCCATCTCCATGGCATTCTAACATGAGAATAAAAAATACATAATGTATAATTTTTTCACGTTCTAATGAACGTTCAGAGTATTGTCAACCGTTTTGCATTTAAAAAACATGATATAAAAAATTACAGTAATGGATAACAACGCACAACTTTGTATAAATACATGTACTGAGGAACAACTTGTAGTTATAATCTACTTGAACCCCTGAAGATGATCTTGGAAGCAAATCGAATGTACTTGGGAAATGAAAATAACAAATTTGAACGTCTATAGCACATTCTTCTCATCCTTTAACAGCAATACATGGGAGGTTATTCGTGAGTATGAACGGATTTTTAAAAAAAAATTATAAGCCATAATATCTCTAATTTAATCAATCGGATATGTCTAAAAGAAAATTTGCTGCACTTAGAGGCGACAGGCTGTTTCATGTTCGACATGAAACATCCAGTCGCCTCTAGTGTTGACTTCAATGTTCACTTTTATATTTACATTTACCCTCTCTCTGATATTGAGCACTTTATCCCATAAATACAGCACACCTTAAGAGTATATTTCTTCATATATATATATATATATATATATATATATATATATATATATTATAATTTTTCATATAGACAAAAACAATTTACCCACTACAAAAATGCAATTTCATTTCAGTGCATTTCAATTGCACTTCAACTGGTGAGAACCAAAAATGGTTATGAACAATTCTGCTTGTAAGCAAGCCGTATGTGAAACGTCACTTCCTTTTTTCCATTTGTTTGAGAAAATATATACATAAAGCGAAATGGTGACGGAGTGAAAGAATAGTACTTGTTGATAGCAGTTTGGTGAAGGATCGGTTAGGTGTTAAAGTTATGGCTAGACAGGAAAGAATCCTTTTCGATAACAACGGTCAACGTTTTAGGCACAGCTTTTTTTTTTTAAATAAACAAAAAACATTCCCATTTACTACTATAAGTATCGCTAAAATTTATCCCTCCTACCACTTTCATCGTATTGTTACTATCGTCTATTTCCACCTTTCCCCACCCCCCTCTCTCTTAGAAGGCTTGGAAATGCTGTGCCTAAACCTTGCCCGTTGTTATCGAAAAAAAAACATATATTATTTTCGTTCTCATTGCACCGATATATATATATATATATATATATATATATATATATATATATATATATATATATATGTATGTATGTATGTATGTATGTATGTAGTATATATATATATATATATATATATATATATATATATATATATATTCAAATCTATAGCATATACATGTTATAAGATCACTAGAAAAATGCAATTTTGTTTCAACACTGCTCGTGTCTTATCAAATGATAATGTTGAATGTAAAATAAACGACTTTATGAGTTCAGAATCCAACCAACCCCACTCAGTAGCGGAAACTTTGTTAGTAACTTATGATGACCAATCACAATTCAAGTATATGTTAATTCAAAATAACTTCACAATATCCTTTGGTATAAGTACAAACTATTAATGCATTACAGTTAAGATTAGATAAAATTAGAAATCAATATAAAAAATTAAATTTTATTTAAGAGTTGAATTTAAAATTAAAAATTTCAAATTTCAAATGTTCCTGTGATATATTTCATTCTGAAAAGAATATTAAATTCTAAAGTTAACCAAGCATTCAATTTTAATATTATTTGAAGATTATTCACAAATGAAATCAGGAGAAACAGTCTCTATAAATTAATATTGTTCGCAAAGTGCCAATTTATCAGTGAAGTTAGATGCTGATAAAATTGTATCTCTGATCGCTACACATATTTGATACATGAAAATCAGATTTCACATAAGGAGATAGAGTGGTAAAGAATTTTCAAATGAATTTTCCTGCCATTTGAAAAATAAATTTTTTTGTCCTGGTTTCATTTCTGAATCATCTTAAAAATAATATTAAACTTGATTAACTGCTTAGTTAACTTTAGAATTTTAAATTTAAAATTTGAATAAATATTATTAACTCTACTTGGTATTGAGCACTCTTTTAAGAATAATGTTTTTGGTTATTGGAATATTATTCTATGTGCACAAACCCTGTACACACACACACACAAACACACACAAACACACACTTACATACATAATATACTAACCCTGTACACACACACACACACACACATATATATATATATATATATATATATATATATATATACGTGTGAATATCTGTGTGGTGCGTTTGTCTTTATTTACCAATATTCACATTTTTTTTTTATCTTTTCACCACTAACAAAGCAGTAAGGCCAATATCACTCAGCTGAATGTGAAAGAATCTGAGAAAAAAGATTAATAATAAAATAACTGGATTCAAGGAGACAGAATACTTCGCTTGATACTGTATTTAAATTTTTAAGTCGGTGGAGAAGTGGCTGAAGACGAGATGCTAAGTCAGGACCTATAACATTGCAGATTCTGGACTGGGTTTTATCAAGGATTTGGACATACGTAGCACAAGCACGAGGTCAGATGTGACAGCAATGTTTATTGTGTGTGATATCTTTAATTCTGAAAAGAATATCTTTAGACAAAGTAACATTGCCATTGGTGTGATAATTTTAAAACATTCAACTCTAAGCAAGGCGAGAAAGCCACTGAGTCGTAAGGGGTTACGGAAAATGTATAAAGCTGAGAAAAATGATGTTTAATATGAGAAGAGAATAAAAGAACTGGATTCAAGAAGATATAAGATAGCGGGAAATGGATTGATATGGATGATACATTGTGATTGTATTTTTTAGAATTAAGGTTCACCCTGTACAAGGCCCGAGGGCCACTCGCGGTAGAGGGCTACGTTAAGGCGCCTGTGAGATGTTGTAATATAATTCGTCAACCAAGAGGACTCGGGAACGCTTTTAAACTCTATTGAGACTGGATAGGAGGGGAACATAACGTGGTTAAGACTAGACTTGAAAATGTTAATATTGTAGGAAATGATCCACGTACGTAAGAGTTTCCCAGTTTAGTGGTGCCCGGGAGGAAGCTGTTTGAGTAGAACTTACTTCTCAGCTATGGAATACGGAGAGAATGTGGGTCCTCGCCCTGAAGCTTAGACCTGGCAGAACGAAGCAATGTAGCTCGTCTAAGTACTTTGAATAAAAGTGGCGACCGAGTAGCGAAAAGCTTGCCACATCCTGCCTGTGAGACAGATGCTGTAATATAATTCTTCACCCAAAAGGACTCGGGGACGTTTTTGAACTCTATCAAGACTGGAGAGTGAGGACTGGGCATCTCCCGTCTAAATATGACAAGAGTACTTTATTTTAGGCCTGAACTGGTTATTGTAAATTTGGAGGACATCATGTGGAGTCAGGTAATTACTGAAGCGATACAGGGAGCTGACTAATTCACCTGAATATTTAGCTATGTATTACTGGAATTGCAGTTAAAAATAAAAGTTACGAGTTATGTATAATAATAATTTCATCCAAATTATATAAATAATCTCCAATCCATTTCAAGTTGAGTTGCGCGCATTCGAGAGACATTTAGAACTTGTAATCAATGTATCAACACAACAAAGCAACTGACATGCTCCAAAGTGTCCTACGGTCCATTTGCACGATGAAAAGCGAAGGCAACATGGTTTTCCATCTGGATATTTATTTTTGAACGAGCAGCGCATTAACCTCAAAAATGTCTCCCGTTCAACCTGCAGGCATTCACCGTTCAATCTCCAAAGTGTACCCGAATTAAATCCATAAAGATTTTATGATTACCCACCTCTACTTGATCTCATACCGACTTACGTCCACTGAAATGGCTTTGAGCGGATTCATATATTAGCAGACGGCAAGCAGCCGCTGACATATCGACGCAGATACACGGGGTCAACCCAATATCCATCAGTATAATTCCTGAGGCGACTAATCTTAACCAGGCAGAAGGATTCAACTATGACCTCCCGACAAAGCGTTGTAAATTTTATTGAATTTAAGCCGGGCCTCATCAAAGGCGGTGGTGATCAGAGATCATTTCGCCTTTGATGACTTTCAAAGGAAGCGCCACACTCAATACGCGAAAGGCATGCGCATGCTTTACATAGAAACAACAACTTGGAAAGAGTCGCGGTTGATTATCACACGCAAAAGCTTTCAGAACTTATCGAATTAATATGCTTATTGCAAAGCCAGAATTCGCCATGTTAATTTCCTTAGTGTGCACAAAGTTAATTTCATTAATGATAGATTTATAGTGAGACGAGTCGTGGCATAGAATCGGTAGTGGGTCATGCTCTGTAAAGAATAACTCTGGACAAAGATAATCAAACATTAAATTATATTAATATAATTGTTTTCTTTCGATAGTTTTTCAGATTAATGTACATCATTGGTTTATTCGTAAGGGAACTAAATATATCTATCTATATATCTATCTATATATCTATATCTATATCTATCTATCTATATATATATATATATATATATATATATATATATATATATGAATAAAGACAAAAGGAAAACTTATTCATAGTATTTTATAGATATATTTTAGTTATATATGAAATTATATACATATCTACACACATACATGCACGCACGCGCGCACACACACACTCATATATATGTATGGGTGTGGGTGTGTAGGCAACAAGAATAAAGTCAAAAGTCTGTTATCAAATTAAACCAAGAAGGTCTGTTTAGTAATATTTTTTATCCGAAGTATACAGTTTTCTAATTAGTTGTCGCAGATTCTGATCAAATATTTGTAAATGAAAACCTATCCAAATCGACTCTCGTCTTTATCCAGAATGGTAATATTATCAACGTCATAGAAATACTTAATTTTAATATGCATAATGCAGGAAATTTTAGAAAGGGTGCAGTGCAAATGTATATATATGTATATGCTATAAGTGATGTCGCATGTGGCAACGCTAAAGAGAGAATGGCAGCACGAAAAAACGAAGCTAATAAATAGGTTATAGAAGTTTTAGGTTTTTTGGTACTCATTCAAAATTCCGTCACGTGTGGGTGAAGTATGTTTAACGCGAGTTGATACACTGGAATAACAATAACATTTGTGTTTGCTCAACACCTAAAGAAAGGTGTCACACGCTGGGATCGACCTCGATCCAGCCCGATAAGACTAGGAAATCTCCTGACAAATCGACCATGGTGATATATATAGGGGGAAGCAAATTTTCGTACACATACAAATTTTTAATTCATTATATTTTCAACTAATGAATAAACATTCTTTTCGTATAATTAACTCTACATAGACGCATAATAACTAGATATGCATATAAAACAGAAAAAAATGATTTAACGGAAATAAACCCCATTTATCCATTTTAATAAGAAAAAAAAAAGCCTTTGGACAATGTAAATTTCAGGTTTTAAAACTTTTAAATTGGTTTAATCTTCTAGATTATTCAAGTGGAATATTCTAGACTGTTCCAATAATGTTATCAGTAGTATCTTTTAGCCTAAAATACAGACAGAACATTCTGTAATTGATATTCGTGTGAGAATTTTTTCATCGTGGCAAGATTTAAAGAACAGATAAATTCACAAAAAGAACTGATAGTTAAGATCTGGAAAGAAGGTAAACGTTAGAGGAAAATCTCAGACAACCCGAATGTTCTATTTAATGCCATTAGTTTATTTATTGCAAGGTATAAAAAAACACAAAACTGTCGAAAACCAAAGAACAGGTGCTTCACGGAAGATATTTTCAAAATCTTCGAGCAAATTAAAGCGTCATAGTAAACAAAATCCAATGGTTACTTGTCAAGATGTTTTGCTTTCATCAGCTATCTGTGTCACTAAACGGACAATAAGTAATGAAATTCATAGGTACAATCTAAAGTCACGTACCTCTCGGAAACCTCCACTGCTATTGAAGTGACACAGAGATGTCAGGTTGATATTCGTTCCTGAATATAAGGATAAGAAAAAAATGGTATTGGGAAAGAGTATTATGGACAGAAGAAACCAAAATTGTGTTGTTTGGACGTAATTCTAGAGAGCATGTATGGAGGAAGGATAGCGATGCCTTCAAACAAAAGAACACAGCTCCAACAGTAAAATTTGGTCATGGCCGCATCATAGCTTCGGGATGTCAAAGATACAGTCAACATATCAGTGATATTTAGTAGAAAGAAGTTTGAAACCAAATTTAATGATTTCAGTTGAAAATCATGAACTTCCTCCAGCTTGGATATTTCAACAATATAATAATCCTAAGTACACTGTAAAATTTAGGAAGAAATGGCTTACTGAAAATAATTTAAATATACTGAAATAGCCAAATCAAACTCCAAATTTAAACCGTATCCAGAATCTGTGGCGTTATTTGAAAATTCAAATCCAATCGAGGGCTCCACCTAAAATCTCGTATCCGAGGAACATATGCGAAGAAGAATGGAGCAAAATACCAACTAAAATTTGCAAATCATTTATTGAGAACTACAAGAAGAGGTTGTTTGCTGCAGAATTGAATATTGGCTATTCTACAAAGTATCAAATGAAATTATGCATTCTTTATTGTATTGTACGAATATTTTTACTCCCATTAAAATGGGTAAATGGAATTTATTTCTATTAAATCAATTTTTTCGGTTTTCTATGCATATTTACTTATTATTATATCTCTGTGTACAATTAATTATATGAAAACTATGCTTATACATTAATGGTAAATACAATAAATTAAAAAAATTGTTATTGTATTTGTTTCCACCCACTTCATTTATTTAAGATTATAACATAAATATGTTATATAATATAACATACTTATGTTACAATTTTTAAATAAATAATTATATTTGCTCTATTCTGTATTGAACACTCTTTTTAGAATAGTAATTGTTGGTTATTGGAATGTATTCCATACATACCAATCCCATACTTGGGTATATATATATATATATATAATGTCATCCACAGACAGACTGTTTCGCTGTTTACAGCTCATCAGTGCGCTAGAACATCCGTTTGCCTCTAGCTAGGATCGAAACCCGACTGAATTGGTGTCAGTCGGAGTTTCTAACCACCAGCCGTCGGCGCACGGAATGGAGGTAGATTTTAGCGTATTTACTTTTGTAAACATGCCCAGTGACTCAATTCCTTTACGCGAAGAGTCTCGCCATATTAGCTATAATAGTCACTGTTTACAAACCCATATATATACAAACATAAATAAATATATATATATATATATATATATATATATATATATATATATATATATATATATATAAATATAAATAAATATATATATATATATATATATATATATATATACATATATATATATATATATATATATATATATATATATATATATATATATATATATATATATGTATGCATGTATGCTCCTCAAAGTTCTTTTATTCAAAAAAGTATCAACTAGCATTAAATATTCTTAATCAAATATGATTAAATTAGAAATGGCTGCAAAATAATAATTGAAAAAAAAAAACAAAAGGAAAAACCCCAGAACTTAAGTTTGTATAAAATGTTTAATTTTTTCGTCAATACAACCCAGTTTTCTGAAACAGTTCTTCTCATGACATCACTTATACCATACACAGTTATGATAATGACAACAACAACAACAACAGCATTATTATTTTTAATAATAATAATAATAATAATAATAACAAGAAGAAGAAGAAGAAGAAGAAAGAGAAGAATTACGCCTTGCTGTAATATCTGGCATGATTCTCATGGCGTCTGACATTAACGAATTGGATGTGTCTTGCTGAATTAATATGGACTGCAACAAATATCGCATTTAGTAGCACAGATTTCCTTGTTGATTGCTTAAAATTAAACTGTTGGTTATAAACCCTAATGGCTGACACACTCTGCGTCTTTCTTCATGGGGCGGAGTAGCATTATGGCTGCTAAATAAAACCAACCAACAAACTATTTACCTTGCGAATTATATATTTCTTTACAGAAATAGTTAGAAACTTACATATCATTTCAATTCACTTCCAGAAGTGAAAGACATTTCTGGATTGTGTTGAGTATACGGGGAATCTAAGGATAAAACAAGATTTATGGAATCATGGAAAGAGAAAAAATGTTGAGAATACCATATAGAGGCGATATGAGAAACAAGTTCTAAATGTATATATATATATATATATATATATATAGTGTGTGTAACAAAAAATGTCCAAATCGTGTAACAGCAAATCGGTCTAATTGTAAGCTGAAATTCTGAACAGTTGTAACTTAGAAATGATTAAAGATATCTTAGTGGAATACTCCAAAGTTTTTATATCACTATAGGACTCTACATAGAGCAATAAGAATGTATAATTAATCTCCAAGCTTAACCGAAATATCATGATGAAATCGATCATAAAGGAAAATGACATGTTCATCATTAATTAAAATTTATCTAGGGATCGGAAGCACATGATGGATCGAAATAGATTTCAGATATATCTTGTCTTTTTATTCATTTTGTTTCTTCACAGATACTCTCAATCTGAAAATAATATATATATATATATATATATATATATATATATATATATATATATATATATATATATATATGAAGAAATGCATTTTTTAATGTGTGCTATATTTATAGGATAAAGTGGTCGGCATCAGGGATAAAGCGTATGTAAATATAAAAGTGAACATTGAAGTAACCACTCAGAGGCGACAGACTGTTTCATACTAGACGGAATCATCAGACTATATATATATATATATATATATATATATATATATATATATATATATATATATATATATATCAGACTCAAAAGTATAAAGCAATTAATAATATCAGTAAGATGCTTTTAGTGTCGAAACCTCCTTATTTCATTAGCGAATTATCCATATTTAGCCAGGTATATAGATTTTTTTATTATATCAGGACACTTAATGAAGAAAGAGTGCTTAGAGAATATGACACTCACAATCACATTGAAGGCAAGAGAGAAAGTGCAACGTATCTATCTGCCAAGCTTCAGTAAATGGATAGCACATAGCAAGGGGTTGGCGGGAGAATAAATAAAATATTCTAAGTGCTATCAAAGAAAAGAAGTTTCGAAGCACCATGATCTTCCACGTCTTAAAGGCACCAGGCACATGAAGGAAGAACATAGGGCATCTATTATACCTTATATTAAAGGTGAATAGATTAAAAGCTGTTAATCTATTACTAGTTATATAGATTAATATAATACAAGAGAAGCTTGCGTGTGTAGGTCAGGGAATGAGGATTGAAATAACGACAGGAAAATTTGCTATTTTGAAAGTGAGTATGTATATATCGGTTCTTACATAGTAAATAAACATACTCACATTGAAGTGTCGATAAACGGAATAAGAGTTATTTATTTATTTATTTATTTATGTTTCTAGATATACAAAGTTACAGCAAATTATTCACGTTTCCCATCGGTAACTTAGAAGAAATCTTTTTTCGGAACTCGATATTTTTTATTTATTTTTATTAATGTCGACTCACGTTCAAAGAAAGCTGCCCTGAAAACCGAATGATAACACGTAACTTGTGAAATTTTACCTAAAAAATAAAATAAAACTAGTTTTAACCCGTTAATGTTTCACGGTTTTTCTATTCGAAATTTCTGATGAATATTAATTCTTCATTTAATGATTGAATAAGCTCATAGCGAGTTCTAAAACAGAAAAAAAATCGACCAAAATCGAATCGTTAAATATTTGAGCTTAACAATTTTAACAAAATATTGCAGTAAAAATCATAAATATGAATGCTGGTCGTTATTTTGAGTAGTAATAGTGTACAGTGAAAATATTTGATATTGTAAACTTTTTACCATTTAACTAAAACATGTTAAACAATTCTATCTTCATTTTCTCATTGAAACCAAGTAGCGTCTTTGATATCTTCTCATGCGATCAAAATTGATTAGTCCAATATTTATCTGGTTATGAGGCGACGTTAAACAATTCTATCTTTCATTATTTATTTCTCTGAAAATATGTAGCGCCTGTGATATGTCATCTCACAGATTCAAAATGGAATAGCTCAATATTTATGAGGTTTATACCAGGGGGATGTTAAACAATTCTATGTTTTATTATTTTTTTCACTGAAAATGTGTAGCGCCTGTGATATGTCATCTCACACGATCAGAGTGGAATAGCTTAATATTTATGAGGTTTCACCAGGGGGATATTAGACACTTCTATCTTTTATTATTTTTTTTACTGAAATTATGTAGCATCTTTGATATGTCTTTTGTCTTCCCACATGATCTAATCGGAATAGTCCATTATTCATGAGATATCGGCAGAATGTAAAGCCCGTGCAAACTAACGAAGAGTGGGACAAGGACAATTATATGATTAGTTTAACTGATCGGTTTTATGACATGTTAGCACTTGCCAAGTAATTTATTAGGCTGCATCATGAATACTTTATTAGGTTGTGATATAAGTGATATCTCTTTTAGGATACCAGCTGCAACGACGAATGTATCATGCTTATTTATGTCATAGCAGGTGATCAAAAATGGTTAGCATAGAGCCATGTACAACGCAAAGGAGAGTGAACTGACAATTTATAAATTATGAAACAGACCCTGATCTCGAAGAAGAAAGCTATGTTGAGAGTGCTGTGAGTCGGTGTATTATTTGTTTAAACCTTTTACAACACAATGAAATACTAAATAAACATTTAGCTTTTCAGCAGGTACAAACACTAAGGACGAGCACAGCAAAAATAAAATAGGAAAAATTATCTGGAATACGTTTATTCTTTGCTACACTACTCGCCATATTTATCTGGTCTTGCAACAAACGATTATAATTTTTTTGATAACGGCAAAACATTTTGATGAGAGTTTTCTTAAATCAAGTCGGAAAATGATTCAAGAGATCCCCGAAAAATCTTTCACATCGAAACACGCTGAATTTTACTCAAAAATACTGAGGAGCTGGTTACTGAAAGTAGAAGAGAATGAGAAGACTTTAATAAGGTAAAAGGACATTAACAGAAAAGGTTTCGGGAAGAAAAATGATGAGGACTGACGTTCCATTTAAATTTTTGATGATCGTAGATGGCAGGGAAGTAAGAAATTGTAAAAGCGTTCTGTAGGCGAGAAATGCGCGGAAATACTCTATTAGAAAAGAACTTACGGTTGCATCTATCTAGTTTAACATTAAAAACGATGAAACCTAGCTGCCAATCTCATGGTACGTTTAAATTCATTAAATCGGGCCGCTAAAGTGGAAAGCTTATCAGAAAAAACTGCCATTAAAATATGGTGATAAGAAAGTGACTGATATCGAAATACCAGGCCATGGCCGATTATATTACAAACGCTTCTTTGGATTTGTCGAGAATCTTCAGATAATTATAAGGAGCACGAGACCAGAAATGCCGGAGGAATGGTAGATTTGTAAATATACAAAAGAAATTCTGAAAAGAAAAAAAAAATCCCTGTCATAACAGTGAACCAAACTTCCTAGTAGTAGTCCTCGCATTTGATTCGATATAATCACTAAACTTCATGTCCGTTGAAAACGTGAGAGCAAATAAGGCGCAAAGACTCGCTCTCCTTGTGTTCAGCACCGGCTATGCAGATGGAAGGTAGAAAATTTACTTTATGGTCATCAAATTATAGCAAGTTTGTTTGCGATGCGTTAATATTGCCCCAGTTAACCACTGATTGGAGATCGAGAGCAGCTGCCAACTTTACATTGTCAAACTTGCTACTAAGCCAGTAGAATATAGTTGCATCATCAACACTAATACCTGGTTTGGAAATGATGATATTGGGAATTACATATTCAACATTGTTTTCAACATCTGTTACCACTGATCACTTCGACAAATTTTGAATAATATTCCACCGGTTTTAATGAGAAAGTTGTTTCGCCGAATCCTTGAATATAGTTTACATTGCAGAAAGTTTCCTCCAACAAAGCGGTGTGCAGCAATTGAGAAAGATAATAATCGGTCAGGTGAATATGGCGGATATGAGAGAACAGACCAACCATGTTCCCAATTATTTTCCTATGTTTCACTTTCTATATGTCACCTACTGTTTTCATAAAGAACAATATTTTCCTGTTGAAGTGTGCAAGGAACTTCCCGATCAAAATTTTCTAAACTTGCTACGGACATTCATTGCATTTTAATAACTTTAAATGAATGATAATCCGATGATCCCATCACACGCATATTATCCTTTTTCCATGGAGTCCAACTTTTAAGATCAATTATAGAGATTTATTCTTTCAATTCGTTGCCTTTTGCGGTGAACAGTGTTGTATGTTAGCGTATATGGTGATCGGAAAGTCTTGTCACCTCTGCCCAAAAAAAAAATAAAAAATAAAAAAAATAATAATAATGAGAACAATAGAAGAATAAGTAATACAGTAATACAAAACACATGTACTGAATTCGGTGTATTCACTTTTATAGACGCTGTCACACATTGAGAAGGTCTGTATGAACGCCATCATTTTCGTGTAAGTTATCTGAAATAGAAAATTACATTATTGTATGTGTGACAAGACTTTCGGACCATCCTGTACTTTGAATTTCTTATGATTGGTTTGGTTTGATTTGTTTTACAGCTTATCAACCTCAGTGGGTTATTTAATGCCGACAAGATTTTTATTGATGGTAATATTTTTTCTAAAACTGATTTGCGTTTAGTATTTTTCTTTTTCAAAAATCTATTGTTGTTAATATCTTTTTCTTCCAAAATGTATTGCTGGTATATTTTTTACAAAATGTATTGATGGTAATTTTTTTTTTTTTCTTTTTACAAAAATGTATTACTGATATGAAAACCTATATTTACACTTTCATAGCGTTTTGATCCCAGTTTTGGGGTTAACTATTTGCCCATAGCTGGGACCATAACAGCAGCTACCACCCCGGGTTTGGGTGGACCTGGGAACACCTGTAATTAAGAGGTGGTTTCACGCTCCTCAAAACCTCTTGATCAGAGGCCTTGCTGTTGGGTTTAGTTTATATTGTCTTACCCAAGATGCGGATACAGTTTATCGTCATACCCAGGAGAGCTCATGATTACTAATTAGGATGATACATTCGTTATTACTGTTGGTTCCCCAAAATGGAAATTACTTATGACTCAACTTAATAGCAGGCAAATAATTACGCTACAATCAGTCCCAGTCGACTTTTATTCTTCCTCCATGTTCTGTCTCACTTCAGGGAGTGGGCGATAATAGCTTTCCACAACTTCCTGTCATTTGTTAATCTTCGCACAGTTTTCTTCCATTGCCATATTTCTCACCGACCCCTTTCCACCCTGTATTCACACAAACTCATAGATGCAGTGGATATGTCTTGTGTCAAGTTTTATAAAAACTCATTCCCCCATTATGTGACCAAGAAATTTTAGCTGTCTCTTTCTTTTTTTTGTTTCTCTTTTCCTGAAGATTATTTATTGTTTACATGATCCCTCCATTGTATTAATCTCAGTATTCTTCTACTGCAGAAACCCATTTCTGTTCCCTCTTCGTCTTCTTCTGTGGCCTCTTCTCTTCACCTATTAGGTAATTGTACAAATCAATTCACTGCCAGTGGGATTAATATTACATAAATGCTTAGCACTCATTTCTTTGTTTCTAAAGACATTTTCCTGATTCTTTAATACCTTGCTGGACTTTTGGAATACATAATTTACTATACCGATGTGCGTTCGGATTTTAGTGTTACATTTTCTATCTTCTCTTAAATCACTTCCCACATATTGAAACTCTTTTCTTGTTTGAGGCTGGCATCTTCAATTCGTAGTTCATCTTTTTGTTTGTTTTGCTTGCTGACAACCATATTTACTTCTTACTGTTGATGATGGGTTATTTTTGTCACCTTCCTTTACCATCTTAAATTGGAGGACCTGTATTATTCTTTCGTTGTTTGCCTTCAACATTGTGACATCTGTGTATCTTATATTGTTAATGTAGCGCCCATCGATAATAGATCTTAATCGGGTTGCCATTTCCATTTATTCCCAATGTAGAGTGTGAATAAATCCCCTGAGAAGACGCACCATTGTCTTACGCCCATTTCTTTCTTTGAGAACCTACTCAATCCATATTCTATTTGTACGCAGGCGATTTGCTACAAGTAAAAGTTTTAGATTACTCCACAATCCTTCTAAATATATCTAGTTTTTCTAACAGTTACACAGATGATATCCACAGTGTTGTTAAGTGAATATTAAGTGTGATGGGAGGTATGTGATCAGCTGGAAGAACAGAATACTATTTTTGTTGTTCATTGATATCTGAAACAAGTGGCTACAGAAGTTTAACTATCTGTCATGTTTAGTAATAGACAACCGAAAATATGATACACACGCCCGAAGGTATATTTGAATGGCATACGATCCCTTCCAGAAATTAAACAGAATATTAAAAGATATCAACTGCTACGCCATGTCATATCAATCTATCTATCTATCTACAAGACAGTGAATGCCTAAAACCTTTCACGGAAGAAGACACTTGAAAGGACAAAGAAGCCATTTTATACGCTGAGTTGAGAATATCATGCAATGAATATGTACGCAAAGAGAAAATTCCAAATCATTCCAAAATATTTGATATTACAAATGTCAACCTAATTATAAAAGAAACAAATCATTTTACGTCGAAAGTACTTTGAGGGATTACTAATAACTTCATTACCAATTTTCAGGGATTACTAATAACTTCATTACCAATTTTCAGGGATTACTAATAACTTCATTACCACATCTCAAGAGATTATATTACATCATCAACCTTTATAGAATAGATTCTTAAAAGACCTAACTTTATGCTTTTTTAAATTAAACGTTATGTACGTATAAATGTTCCCAAGTCAACAACCGAAAACAACCAAACTTAACATCTACTACTACTACATACTGACACACACAAACGCTTACGAATATGCATTATCCTCTGAATCTCACATATACAAACTAGAATTATTATAGACTTACATACATAAATTAGTATTTACGGTTTTTCTATTTGGCTTGGAATTCTTAAATTTCTTGGAACTTCGCAGTGATTCGTTTTTTCCCTTGTATTCAGAACGCTATAACTTACATTAACGTTTGTTGAACAAGTCGAATGCAAATGAAATATGATTAACCAATGAAAATCAAACAAAAACAAAAATGGCAGAATTTATTTCTTCTTTTTCCTCATATCTCATTCTACGATGAAATTTTAATAAAAGCGAAACATGCTAAAATGATAAACTTTTCTTATTTATTCTTTATCTCATCATTCCAAAGCATATTTAGGTAGCAGGAATTGTTTTAGACAAATTGAATTTTTAAATTCAACCCATAATGTGCGTCTCTTTAATTTACATGCTTCAAATTTGGAATAATTTTCTGAATATCCTAATCCAAATTATAGATTTACTTTAAAATATCTCGTTTTCTTCTGTTCTTTGTACAACTGGATTCTAACTTCTCAATCATTAACAAGAACTGGATGTTATCATTATGGTATTCAAGATCTACTCGTATCGAATCAGTGATGATTAATTTTCGTTTCCGTCACTGAAAAAACAATGAGCTAATTATTTGTAGATATTATTACTTCCTACGGATATTAAATATTTTATAGACTCTATAAAATAGCGTCCCTTTGGTCGAACAATATTTTATTTAATGCCGTTTGTTTCTCATGAACATATCTCATCGACCCTTCTATGTTTTAAATACTTAATTTCGTTAGCCCTCCATCTTGCTTTTTTCTTCTGAGACCAATATACCGACGTGGATGGGGGTATGTTGACAACATACGTACTCGTAGTTGTGATTAGAATGATCTTGAACAGAAAATTAAAAATCCTCTGCCTAGTGTTTCAAGAAAGTAGGCTTCACTATCTGATTCGTCATTGTTTTTTTTACGGCTTATCAAAATATTTTTGTGATTTGAAGCCAGAAAATATTTTTAAATAGTCACATTTTTTTTCAGAAAATAATATTTAGTGATAAAAATAAGTAACCCATATCTGTGGGGAGAATACATCGATTCAATCATTTCCCAAGATTATTTGTGCAACAAACCGTTTTGCTAACATATTTACAATTTTCTTCTTTACTTCTTCACTTAAACCATTGCCTTTTCCCATTCTAGTGTTTTCTATCGTTTCAAAAAATACGAAAATGCAAAACACGACGTTCAGAGAAGCAGTCACCTGTCGTTGCGTAATAGGCTTATCCACTAAAATCCTGTCTCAAATTTTAAGATCCATTATAGTTACACTCAGGAACACAGTGGGTGTCCCAATTGCCTTTTAGTTTACGTAATTACACAATGGTTAAACTCGTAGTTAACCAATTTCATCTCAAATGAATACTTCAGATATTAATGTTTTAATGATTTGCATATTAGTGTTATGCAAGCTGTATACAGTTGACAGGTTAGATATTTCTAAACATAAGGATAAGTATCCCCACACCATTTAGGACGAGGCTATTCGACTGACAATTCCGAGCCATTATACATTACGCCACTCGCATACCCAAGCTTACTTCACCTGGTATTCTCAAGCAGTCGCAGATACTGACCAGACTCTGTATTACTTGACTTCTATGATCGTAAGTGAATCGGTGTTTCAAAATGATGTGCTCGCAAACTACAAGAAGTAGGTCTCAAGATAAAACTTTCCAAAACCGAAACTAGGATCTCGAATTTGAATGAAAGAGGTGATGGCACCGATCCTGAATAAATCAGGATTTGGAATTAGTAAATGCAAAACACTTAAAATATCGATGCGTATGGAACTGTTATAATAAATTTAATATAGAAGAAAAGGAAATTGAAAATAGATTTATCTTGACATTGGTAGATTAAGCCAATACCTACTGCAAATTGTTACAAAACAGAAATATTAACCTGAAATCTCGAGTTTATGTTTATAAATAGCCTGGTCACATCGAGCCTTTCATATAAAACCATGGATATCACCAAATGTGTTTAGAAATATCTAACCTGTCAACTGTATACAGCTTGCATAACGCTATTTTGCAAATCATTAAAACGTTAATTATATATGAAGTATACATTAGTGATGAAATTGGTTAACTACCAGTTTGACTATTGGGTAATTACGTAACCTAACAGGCAGTCGGCACACCCACTGTGTTTCTGGGCGAAACTTTAATGGATTTTACAATTTGAGACAGGATTTTAGTGGATAAGGCTATTACGCAACGACTGGTTACTGCTTCTCTGAACGTCGTGTTTTTCATTTTCGTATTTTTTGAAACGATAGAAAACACCAGAATGGGAAAAAGGCAAAGATTTAGGTGAAGAAGATTAGAAGAAAATTGTAAATATGTTAGTAAAACGGTTTACTGCGAGCGATATTCCAAAGCTGATTAAAAGGGACGCGCGGACGATCAGGAAAGCGATTTCTAACAATACCTGTACCCGGAAAACAAGATCAGGTCCCGGGTGAAAGGGAGATAACGAAGCGAGAGAGCCATCTGATAACTCGGACTTTGAAGAAAGATCGGTAAGGATCTAGCAAAAAGATATTTCAAGGAGCTTGTTTAGCTAGAACGGAGGGCAGAGCTACAATGAATATCTTGAATGAGCTTGCAAAAGTTGTCAAATCCAATCAAACCCTCCTATATTAAAAGCTAACATCAGGTAAAGAATTTCATGGGTAAATGCCTACATGAGATGCGATTTCAGCTGCTTTTTACCCACTGACGAATGTCGAGCTACTCTGGATGCTCCTGACAGCTTTGCTAGAGGTTGGCTGGCGGGGGAAAGTGTACGCTCAATTCGGTTCAGACGTCAGCAAGGTGGAGGAGGAGTTATGTTCTGGGCGGCAATCGTTGGTGATACAAACGTTAGACCGTTCTTCCTAGAAGATGGAGTGAAAATGAATAGCGGAAAATACTTCAAAATTGTCAACTCAAAATCCATACCCTAGTAAAAAAAAAAAAAAAAATACAAAGATTCAAATCCAAGATGTATTTCATGCCTCATAGCATAGAGCTATATTAACAAATGCATTTCTAGGGCGAAACGGATTCAAACGCAATCGATTTATGGGATGGCCACCTCAATCTTTATACCCCGACTACTCTAAGAAACTTCGGATAATTGTCAAGCAGAATATATAAGAAGGCGGAAAGCGGACAGCAACAGAGAAGAACTGAAACAACAAATAATGAATCTGATCTCCGATAATAACTCAATCTACAATTCAAAGTTTGACTATTTCATAGTTGATAAAAGTACTGTTTTCAAAGGAGCTGACATCGGGATGAGAACGTAAAGATTGTTGGACAGATTAGATTTATGGAATATATTATACTAAACATGTTACTTTAATTATTTATCAT
>CAHIKZ030000222.1:2067500-2282500 GCA_903632075.3 Acanthosepion pharaonis | reverse complement strand
ACCTATTGGCCCCTTTAAGAATCTTAGTATACAAACGAGCGAGCGCGCGCGCACGCACACATACAAACACAGACATATATGTTGGTGAGGCCCTCAGGCTCAACACGGGGGCCTACCTCAACCGCTTTTTTGATCTAGTATTGTACTGGGACCAGAGGGTGGATGCTGGAAGAACATATGCCTAGTAACAGGACACTGCACCATGCTACACAAACAGGCGTACCTTGTCATGCCTCTCAGAAAGTTTCTGCGACCAAATAACCCCATATATATCTAGCTACCCATTCTGCAAACCTCTCGGTTATAATGTGCGGGTGTCGTTGAGAGACGGGCCAACAAACCACATAATATGAACTGAAGGCTAAGATTATGGAATCATTCACCAACTTAAACAAGGTGACCGTCCAGAAGAGGTCTGGAAGCCGTGGTTGAAGCCAATATCGATTTTATTTAATAAATTTACTCTTTAATATTTCAAGATATATTGGTGTAAATTTGGTAAATATAAAATGATGTCAGTGGTATTTTCATTTTTGCATAATTTAAACGACAATACATATGTATATAAAACTTTCAATATACAAAAACATTTCGTTTTCATTTTTGTCATGATAAATTCGGAAGACGAATTGCGTCGGGAAAAACTAAGATTTTTTTCTTATTGTCATTCTTATACCAATGTCTTATCCACATAATTGTACAGGGAATTTTACTATATATATATATATATATATATATATATATATATAAGTTTCAAATTAAAAAATAATAAGGTTTTATTTTATGAAAGAATTTATTTATATATATATTCATATTTCAAATTGTCCTCAATTTTTCATCAGAAATAACTGTTTGTTACAAATAAATTAAAATTACTGTTTGTTAGCAAGTAGCGTATGTATATGTATATGTAAATGTAATTTCATATATATATTATTTGTATATTATATATGCGCTGCACTTGGTGGAAAGCGTTCGATATAAGTGATAGAGCTAACATATTTAGTCGGATTGATATGAATTTTTTTCGGAACGCCACTCATAATTGCGCAAACATATATACGCACACTGTTTACATATGTTTATAGTTGTGTGAGCCCCAATGAGTGCGTGTGCGTGTATGTATGTCTGCGTACGTCAATGAGCGAACGTGCGTGTATGTATGTTTGCGTAAGTGTGAGTGGCGTTGCGTCAACAATTTTTCCTCCCACTACCATAAAAACACCAATATACGCTACCATATGTAAATCCAAAATTTAAAAATTAATCAGTCTGATGATCAGAAATAGCGTGAAACTCAGGTTCACAAACTCACATCAATACATCTAAATGTATATATATATATATATATATATATATATATATATATATACTCATATATATATATATATATGTATTCAACTCATATATATATATATTTATACTCATATATATATATTTATACTCATATATATATATATATATTTATACTATATATATTTATACTCATATATATATATTTATACTCATATATATATATATATATATATATATATATATATATATATATACAGAAATACACACCTACATATATTTTTTTGTAATTTGAAAACTACAAAATATACATTGCCTATTCCTTTCTTAATACATCTAATGCTAGTAAAAATGCTTCAATGCTTTAAGAGTAATTATATTTGCAAACGAAATATCCTATTTTCAATTAAAACTATTCGCCTTTTACCATGGAAAATATCACTTCTATACACTTAAAGCAAACTCTTATTTAAATAATTTTCACCCTGATTTAAATTTTCCTTCACTGTTGGAAAATGATTTTTAACTATAGTGATAGAAAAATAGCCTCTAACTTTGTCGCAATTGATTTTCGTAATTGGAAATTAAGCGCTCAGACGCAGCGTTATCATCCTATTTCTTTTCATTTCCTCGGTAAACACAGACGACACCCAATTCGAAATTAAAATACACCCACATTAAATTGAACTTTTCTTCAGAATAAAAGTGTCTATACAGTCATCTGTATGCACGTTCAGCGTGAAGAATAATTTTCTACAGCTTTATTTTTTTTACCAATCTAAGGCGAAACTATAGTTATAGCAAGGAAATGAATTTGTAGGGTACTATAAGCACCCTAATCATGAAGAGTTGGGGAGCGTGCATACATACACTCACACAGACAGATAGACAGACACAGCCCTCCGGTCTTTTAATAAAATGGACATCTGCTCCAGTGTAATAAACAGCAATGATAATTTTGAAGAAATACTTTTGAATTCTACAATTCATTCATAGAACTTCAAAACTTCACTTTAGTTTTGATTCGGGCTATTAGACCAATTCCGTCCAAAAGTTCCAGTTCAGCCCGAAAATTGAGTTCTTCAATTCACAAACTCCGTGGAAATTCAATTGTGTTGAGTTCTTCAAATCACAAAACAACAAGTTTGTGGAATTTCAATTGAGTTAAGTTCTTTAAATCCAAATTCTACGGGATTACAAAAACTGGCGTTACGAAACCTTTCACTTTAACTCTGATTACTTGGCATTTTGAAGAAAATAAAATTGATTTTCTAAATTCACTAAATTTTGGAGATATTTCCAACTGAATTTAAATCAAAAGTTTTAAATCCCAAAATGTTTGTGCGTTCCTTTAAACTCAATATAAATTCAAAGCTTTTAATTATCACTAAGTTTTCCAGCTATTTTAAAATTTGAATATGTTACTGTTCCATCCTCATCGGTACACCATTTCCAATGCTGGATGTTTAAGGACAAGGTGAAGGTGAGAATTTCGATCCCAGGAAACATCGTGATTCCGAATATGTATAATACGTTTACGTAGAGCAAGGGATGGGGACAGAGGTAAAGGGTGAGCCCGATTTAAAGGGCTTTCCGACAGAGGCTTCGGGGCAGACAAAATTTGATGTTAATTTATTTGGGTGAATTCGATATCATTATGCTAATAGCCTTATATTTTGTTGTCATAACGCTCAACCAACATTATGTTCCTTATATATATATATATATATATATATATATATATATATATATATATATATATATATATATATATATAGACTCTCAATCGTATTCGACGTATGAGGGTCAAGCAGCTCAGTTCCTGGGAAGAGACACAAGCACATATGATTTGATTATAGTGGTGAAGGCTTTGTGCAGAACCAACCAGACTTTTTGAAGAGCCGAATACAGCTTTCCAATTCCTCAGTTTGAGCCGCTATCCACTACTCCACCTTGCTTACTGTAAGCCTATCTGCGACTCTTTTACCGGTTTTGTGAAAAACGAGATTTTTTCCATATATCCTGTGTGTAATATGACCCCACCTTCTGAGCAAAATTGTTAAGCCTATCGTAGTCAAATATTGTAGTACAAGGCAGCATTCTAGACCTATTTCATCGCAAATAAATTTAAAAAAAATATAATAATAATAATGGATATAAATAAAGAGAGCAAGACCTACTAACGAAGACAAATGAAACATATACGGTATAGCTACGTAACAGACAAAAGGTATGACATTGGAAAAAAAGTAATACATTAGCGATGTGAGGACGAGCGAACAAAGATGAACGCGAATTGGGGAATGGGAAAAAAATCCCCTCCAGCAGCTAATAACTTGTGTATAGTTCAACCGGCTACCCAAAATACATGGTTTTTACGTCTTGTAAGCACTTACCAGTATATAGTGCAATCACCTGTATTTGTCGTAAAAATCTGATAAGAACCCTACTATACTTGCGTATATATATATATATATATATATATATATATATATATATATCTGTGTCTGTCTGTGTCCGTGTAATGTGTGTTTGGGCAGCAATAATCACCCTAAACATGTTTGATTAAATAATACGGTCGAGTTATGTCTATCTGTTGCCAGGTATAGGGTTTTCCAGCAGCCAACCTCTTGAGTCAAGCTAGAGCTACCACCTCAAGGTACTTGATGTAGGCATACGAGTTCAGTGCGAAGCCACCCTCCCCCACCATCCTGGGAAGATGAATGGATGCATCACGCCGCCATCACTGGTGAACACTCCAAAAACCTTCGTAATAACCATTACAATTATCCAACTCTTTCTGAATGATCTGCACTGTTCACAGATTGACAACTCAAACACTCTTAAATGTTCGTATTGGCGCTGCCGGCGCGAATTCCAACTACTACAGCATGCCGTTTACACATTTTATGGCGGAGTGATTTGCCTAATGGTGCTCTTTTTCTCAGAGACGATGGCCAACTGACCCTACTCTGTAGCGCATTTGGACAAAATCAAAAGCAAACAACGAGTATGCTCGAAATTAAAAATATAACATAGCGACAATTTACCTATCGCTCTCTCTCTCTCTCTCTCTCTCTCTCTATATATATATATATATATATATATATATATATATATATATGTTTGTGTGTGCGTGTGTGTTAAAGAGCTAGTTCCCTGCAACTTGGTTTCATAATAGATCAGAGAAAAGTACTGTTAAGACGAATAAACTTTAATTTTGTCGTTACTTTTCCTCTTTAATATAGTGCAAATATCGCCCCTGTCTCTTCTCTAGTAATTACTTTTGGTGCTTCAATCTCATTTAGCTGAGTACCTAAAAGTTTGTCACGTAGACTGTGCTTTCGCCTGCTAATCACTTTTCACTAAATCGTTTTGCATTGTTTCAGTGTGCTACTTTTCCTCAGGTAAAATACGCCTGGATTCGTCGATTGAAAAATAATTCTCTTTTGTGTAGACATCACCGGAAAGAGCAATACCTGTATTTGCTGAAGGATCGGCATTCAAAACGTATTTCACAACTCATGCAATTCCCAAGATATAGAAGAAATGAATTTGCGAAGTGCAAAGATTCAGATAAAATAAGAAAGTCTTTTCTTTCTTCGACGTGTGAATCAATATTGGTTGTAATAACGGCCAAAAGCTATCGCTGTATTTCGTAAACAACACGAAATGCTATAAATACAACTGTAAATATACAATAGATACTAGTGCAAAAACAAAACTGCTTCTATCTGTGTCGAGAAGTAAGACGATACCTGCAGAATAGTAAACCTTTGTTTTTAAACGACAGACACGTTAATTAGTTTTCATCTTTTCTAGCATCTGTAAAAATATAAACCTTATATTTACGTTTCCTCACCTTTTTTTTAATCTTTTATAAACAGAAACGATATCGAAATTTTTGGCTCAAGAGCAAAGCGAACTTTTGTCTGCTGTAGACTATACCGATATCTATGTTTTAGATTTTTTGGAGCTCTTTGTGAGGGCTCATTCCCGTTTCGAAAACAGCCTTCTCAATGTCATTAACTCCGTGAGACAATACGAAAGAAGAAATTTTTCGAGCACATCAAAAAAGGCAACCGACAGAGTGATAGAAAATCATAATTTAGATATGTTCGGATCGCTGCTGATATCCTAACTGTCACTACTCTCGGAATCAGAGAGGCATTAGACAAGAGACCAGTGACACTCAACCGCTGTCCATCGACATACGAGTGTCACGGCACATATATATATAGAGAGAGATAGTTATAACATAGTTTTAAGATGTGCTATATTTATAGGATAAAGTGCTCAATATCTGAGATAGAGCGTATATAAATATGAATATAAAAGTGAACATTGAAGTCAACACTCAAGGGCGACAGGCTGTTTCAAGCTGGACGCAATGACGGCATGTTGACTTCATTGTTCACTTTATATATATATATATATATATATATATATATATATATATATTTATATGTATAAATTAATCAGTTTGTCTGACGATCGCAAAAGCGTGAAACCCAGGTAACAAACTCACATCAATCCAACCAAATATATTAGCTCTATCTCTGATATTGAGCGCTTTCTAATAAGTACAGCGCATATAATATATATATATATATATATATATATATATATATATATATATATATATATATATATATATATATATATATATATATATATATATATATATATATATACACACACACATATATATGTGTGTGTGTGTGTGCGCAATCTGTGCAAGTAGTCATGATACATGATTAGCATTTGAATAAATAAATGAATAAATATTAAAATAATTATTTTCACTATTCTTTGATTTTTTTTAAACATTCAACGATAGCCATTGATATATTTGGGATTTCAAAACAAAAAGAATATCCCACGTTAGCTAAAAAAGGCTTTATCAGTTTTCTACATCTTTTTTATGGGAATTAGGATTATAGACCCAAAGTAACACACAAAAAGGAAATACTACGCTCAACTGAAGAAAAAAATTGTGGATCTGCTAATTGCACAAAAATTGAAGAAAACACTCTAGAAAAAACACCAGGCACAGGTTGCACACTAAATAAGCTGCAACAACAGTTAAGTAGAAACATTGAAATAAAATATGTCATATTCGTGAGTGGATTTATTTCAAAGTCTATGGTTATTTTTCCTGATATTTAAATGTATATCCTTTATAAATTGCTCATTTGTGTGCTGTTGCTTAAAAAGGTGTAAACATACTGCAACAGACACATCAGGAGGACGATCACATTAGATATATAGAAAGCTTTTGACCAGGTTTGGCATAAAGGGTTGGTACACTATCACTGCCGCTATGAAATAAAGCGAACTGCTTTCTCGGTTATCAAGTCATTCCTATCAGGTAGGTCGAGAAATGTAGTTGTTAATGACCAGTCCTCCGAGAACTCATGTAATCAGTGAAAGCGACCTCTAAGGTTTAATTCTCGGTCCAACACTCTTCTTTGTTTATATTAAGGAGATTCCTAGGAGACTTCTCCGGTTACTTGTGAATATATCTGCAGACAATACAACAGTATATGAGTATACCTCAAAAACCTAAATGACCAGAGACTAACAGCTGATCCCTCCTCTGACCTACCGTTAACCCAATGCGAGAAAAAACTGGCTGGTCACAATAAATACTTAAAAAAAAAAGCAAACTTGTAGCATTCCATCATCAATGAGCAGGCCCTGGATTTCCGACTGGGTGGGAGTTCTCTCAGGTTTGCCTCTTACCTTGGATGCCTGTTGGGATTTAAGACCACCCAAGACCTCAAGTGAAACACGTATATACGGTCAACCTCTAAGTGTCCAGGAAAAATGACCAGTAACCTGTACCACATCAGTAAGTACCTGACTCCGCTTTATATGCTCTTCCTTTACAATAGCCAGATCAGGTGGGAAATAGACTAATGCTGCTATACCTGGACGGAGCTACCCAGCCTTCACTTTCCAGTCATGGTAGAGACTAAATGCCTCTCCGCCACCTTGTGGGTGATAGTATTTCACCTTCCAACCCTTTTTTTAAAAGGCGAAACGTTGTAAGTGTTTGTCGCTATTTCCAAACGTTGTCAGCCTCTCCCTAATTTATCTTGATTTTCATCCGTACTGATAACAAATATAGCGCCAGTTTGTTTACATTGCGCAGATCAGTACGAAAATTTCATTGATTGCGCAGGTCAGTGTTGCCAACATTGTGTGAAAATCTTGTGTGAATTGATTAGACGGATTTTGAAATATTAGAAAAAAGTTATCTCGATAATAATTTGGCACGCAGTGTATATATATATATATATATATATATATATATATATATATATATATATGTATGTATGTGTATGTGTATAACTGAAAAATATTGGGAAAGAGGATTCACGTCTAAGTTCGTCTGTGAGAGGCAAGTCCTTCAAGAGACAATTTTTGACGATGTGTAATAAAATAATAACTGCAATTAATGTTATAAATGAAACACGATATATATATATATATATATATATATATATATATATATATATATATATATATATATATATATATATATATATACACACCTCAGGGTGAAAGCAAAATTATAAAAAAGTTTAATATCTAACATACCACAAAATTATATGAGTTTCTCTTTCCCAGGTTTTCAGATAAAAGTTTGAGACATCTTTACATCAGTTTTTGTAAGAATCACTGAAAAACCTTTTCAGCTATACAGCAGGTTGAAGTTGTTTTGTGTCAGGGACACTGCCTTCTCAACTGAGTAATGCTGTGTATTTAAAGATCATTCCGGCCTTCATAATGGTACCAACATGCGTACCCTGGCTTCCATCTTCAAAGTCTATTCAAGAACCATCAAGAGAATGGTAAATAATCTTAAAAAGAGGGAACCATAGCGAGGAAAACTGGATCTAGAGGTCACAGCAAGAAGAGATATCATCATTTCAACTGAGAGCTAAAGGGATCAATTAGAAAAGATCTGAGAGAGGAGTTTCAGCGATGACAGTTGAAAGAGCAATGAAAAAAGACTTGAAAATGAAATCGTACGTGGAATGTGTGAGGTAACGTGTTACTCCAGGACAGAAAGTTAAGGTTAGAAGATCATCTTGAATAAGTCGAAAAAAGATCTGGACAAAATGTATATATTATTAACTTTATTTCAATACTTCATGAACTATCGATCCTTAGCAATATTTAATTAATGATGAACATGCCACTTTCGTTTATGATCGATTTCATCACAGTTCTTCTATTAAGTTTGGAGAGCAATTATACATTCATGTTCCTCAAATTAGCCTCCAAATGCGTTATAAAAACATCGTAGATTTCCAGTAAGATACCTTTTATTCTTTCTATGGACAATTTTGCTGTTACTCGGTTTGAACAATTTTGCGGTTACACCCCTATATATATATATATATATATATATATATATATATATATATATATATATATATATTAAAGACATTTTTATGTTTAACGTTCTTTTTTATAGATACAAGTATTTAAGTAAATGCTCTGTTTATAATGGACAGTATTAAATAATATTTACCGGCCTGAATGTCCGAGAAATTTTCATAGAAAATATTCGTCTTTTGACAGGATTTGAACCTGCATCCTATACGAAACCGTTATTTACACTGACGTGCCTTAACCGACTCGGCCACAAAGGAGCGTTCGGTAGGCAATGTCGAATTTACTGCTTATAAACTTCAATCTTCCATGAATCTCGTACATATGATACGCCAGAGCAGTTATGAATGTACGAGATTCATGGAAGATTGAAGTTTATAAGCAGTAAATTCGACCTTGCCTACCGAACGCTCCTTTGAGCAATCGCGATGTTTGTGTTCCATATACATTTAGAAAATAGAAAAAAAGCTAACCAATTATAAACTGAAACGATAATTATATATGACTCAAACTAAGATATCCATTGCTTTCAATAAGCATACACGCATAAGATATCGTTTAATTAGTAAATTACATAAAATGAAAGTAATATACTAACTAATAATAAAATAATTATATCAACATATTCTACATAATCTCACAAGCATAAACAGACTAATAATTCTTTTAAACAACCAAATGCATTCTATTTATAAACTAGACGAAAAGTCACTTAAACATTTAATTCGTCGTTATATAACAGTCATAGATTCTACAAAATACCTTAGATTTCTCATTGATTAAACAAATTACCAATATCTTATTTACTTTACAGAAATAATTCAACGCGGCAAAGATACACACTATGTACAAATACCGTTTATTAATTCTTATATCCTTTGGATCTCCAGCACTAACAATCAACAAACAAGCTTTAACTTCTTACGTTGGCCACACACACACCACCCTCTCTCGTAGGTTGACTTGACATTTGTCAAAGATTAGTGTAATTCGCGCATATATATATATATATATATATATATATATATATATATATGAAGAAATATAGTTTTAAGATGTGCTATATTTATGGGATAAAGTGCTCAATATCAGAGACAGAGCCTGTGTAAATATAAAAGAACAGTGAAGTCAACACGTACAGGCGACAGTCTGTTTCATGCTAGACGCAATCGTCAGTCTATATTTACACACACGCACACACACACACATATATATATATATATATATATATAGCAAATAACTAAAATAATATTAACATAAGACACATTTTAATAGATAATATATATTTAAAATAATATATATATATATATATGTCACAAATAACTAAAATAATATTAACATAAGACACATTTTAATAGATAATATATATTTAAAATAATATATATATATATATATATATATATATATATATATATGTCAAAATAACTAAAATAATATTAACATAAGACACATTTTAATAGATAATATATATTTAAAATAATATATATATATATATATATATATATATATATATATATATATATATATATATATATGTCACAAATAACTAAAATAATATTAACATAAGACACATTTTAATAGATAACGCCAAAATGTTTCATTTGACTCAATGCATAGAAAGAATTAAAACTATGGAAGCCATTGTAATACAGAGGAAAAAAAAACAATATTAAATAGGGAAACCTTCTGTATAGCAGATCCTATGTTGAAGTGTATATAAAAAAAATCACATAAAAATTCAGTTTGACCGTTATAAATGACGTCCCCTTTAATTAACTTGAAGTTGGTTCCAGCAAACGAGACAACGCCGGAATTGCCGAAAACAGTTCCATAAAGCGACTAAACACGCAATGTTTAATAAAGACTTTAGTGACTGTTGAATGTTCCCTGATTCCTCGAAAAGTTAGACTTTGGAAAGTTTACCAATTTTAATTCTGAGATAAAGAAAACTATCTCGGAAATTGGAAAAAAAAAACTTAATAACATGTTGTACAGCCATGCCTTGCATGGTTTGTCTAATAACACACTTGTAAATATATATGCCTGAATGAATGTATCTCTGTATATGTGTGTATGGATGAGGCGTGCAAAGAACACTTCTTACCAAATAACCAAACATCATGAGTTGTTTTAAATGAATTCTCAGCTTGGCGTGATGTGCGGGTGATTTTTATAGATAACTGCGGAATAGGACCCTTTGTCAATTGCATGCATTTATCTCCTCCTCCAGCTATGGGTTAAATTGTAGAACATACTTTCTGAAAATCATTATTATTCTAAAATAATTGTTAAAGTAATTTTCACACTATTCCCCGACAAAAAAATAATTATTCTTAAAATCCAAAATACGTTTCAGATTTAAATATACCTAAATGGGTTGATATGCCATAAAAATCAAGATAATCTTACCCCGGCCAATGATCTTTTTGCAGCACATGTGCATTCGAATTTAAAAGTAATTATGCCTAAGTTAGATACGCTATAAAAATTTGAACATTTTTGTAGTGTATTATTTGCTTCTTTAGTATATGTTTGATGCAAGTTATTGTAACTTAATGCTACCTCTTTCATGTCTAGCTACACAAGAAAGTTGGGATTGATTTATATTGTACAAATAACCAAGATGCAACCCCAACCTTATTGAATTAATGCAAACTTGCAGCAACGTCATCAACTGTATTACATGTTCTTGATTGTAGTTTTGAAGTACGACTCGTGTAAATTTTGTCATGTGAGTGTAACCTGACAAGCCTCTGGGAACCTTTCGAAATTTTCATACATCATAAAATAAAATAAAAAAAGTCTGTAAATATGCCAATTTGAGCGCATAGGATTCTTACATATAATTAGATAATAACAGGTAGGTGAGTCTTATGTCAGCGGTAAGGAAGCCAACCATATGTTGTGATTAGGGACGAGTAGGCTGCTTTTAACCACGATGGGTAGCTAGCAAAGAATTAGGAAACTTCCTATTTGCCGCCAAACGGCATTGAATAGGTGGAAACACGGGTTTATGTAGCATTTAACATTCAAAATTGTCTTATCACAAATTGAATTACAAGTTTCCTTCACGCTCTACGAAAAGTGGGATGTGTGGCAACTAATGCATACATATATATCTTTCTCTATTTTACACTCTTTGCCGACATACACAAAATTTATTTATATATATATATGTGTATGTATATATATATGTATTTAAAATTTGTGAAATTTATGAAGGTTGAGTACACACTAGATATAAATTTTTCGTAGTTATAAACTGTAGATATTGGCAACTCGAGTCGGTATAATGGTTAGAAAGCTAATCTCGCTAAAAATAATTACGATTGAGTAGTGAGTTCGATCCTCACAGGGTGCCCCATACTTTCGGCCTTGTGTCACATCTAAGTTACGCTTGGAAAAATCACTATGAACTGCGGATATAGTAATCGAATTTAATGTTTTATGTATTGTTTAAAATTTGCCTATATTTATGTGGGGCTCAGTGTAGGAGATAAAGCTTTTAGAAATATAGATAGTGTAGACGTAGGAACGAACACTACATATTAACTCTCAGTAGAACTGCTCAATTTGATGTGGAAAACAGATATTAACAGTGTTGGTTCTTCTGTTCGACAATGTATATTCATATTTATCTATGTTTGTATGTGCGCGCGCATGCGAGTTAATTTTCATGCTATGTACCAAGACAGAATCCAGGCAAGAAGTTATGTATATATCGATATAGACAATATATATATATATATATATATATATATATATATATATGAGCGGTCTAAATGGTCGAATTAATCGGTGGTTTCTCTTAGAAAGGGAGACGCATGTTCGAACAATGTCGGAGGCACATTTTCCTTATAAAGTGTTCTTGACTCAGCAGATCAGCAGATGTAATATGCAATGTTTAAAAATAAAACGCATCTATATCAAACAGGGGTTTCCCGAAAATAACGTTTAAGGTAATATATATATATATATATATATATATATATATATATATATATATATATATATATATAACAAACACACACACACGAACACACTCTCTCTCTCTCTCTCTCTCTCTCTCTCTCTCTCTCTCTATCAAAGTGATCGGAGTTGTGGTTAAAATGTCCGACATCATATTTTGCTGTTTATGTTCAAATACATTCTACTTTCGCAGTCATTATCAAGAACAGATGCGGCGTCTGTGCGGTAGGAGTAATCTTTTTGTCGGAATCCTAGTACCCTTTGGAAAGATGTACCGTAGAAATCGTCTAGCGTAACGTCATGTTTAACGTCTGTTGGGAACCAAGAGGCACAAATCTGCTGTTTATTTATTAAGGTAATTTACATATCAATTTCTATTTATTTATCTATTTATCTATTATAAGGCTGATATAATATGTGCTCACATTAATTATATCTTATACACTTCAAGAACGTCCTGGTTAATACGATAAACTACATCCGCGTCCTGGGTAAGGCGATAGACTACATCCGCCTCCTGTGTAAGACGATAGACTACATCCGCATCCTAGGTAAGACATAAAATAAGATAAACTACATCCAAAAGCAAGGCCTTTGATCTCAAGAGTGGAACTACCTCTTAATTGCTGGTGTTCCCAGGTCCACCCTGTCTCGGGGTGGTAGCACCTGTCAGGGGCCCAGCTATGGGTAAATAGTTAACTGAAAACACTATGAAACTATAAAAATAGGTTTTAATACCAGCAATAGCTTTTCGGAAAAATTATTACCAGAAATACATTTTTGAAGATAAAATTATTCCCTGAAAGAAATTATTGCCAGCAGTCATTTTTTTAAAAATTATTACCAGAAATACATTTAAAAAAATATTATCAGCAATTCATTTTTGGGAAAAATGTTACCGGCATTAAATAACCCCTTGAGGTTGGTATATCATAAAACAAAACAAACTGAACCAAATCAAACGACAATTCAAGATACCTTCTCCCGTGTTGAATTATATTTTATATAATACAGGCTGGTTATTTCGTATAATAATTGCTTCTACAGTTTTGAGAGATTCCTTGTTTAAGGTACTGTAGAGTATTTCGGTGTTATCTACAAATGTTTGTCTTGGCTTGGTAGTTGCACTTTAGTCGTTCATGATGTGTTTGTCGATGTGTGCAGGGGATTGCCCTAAGGTTCGACACGTGACAAAGCTATTATTATTTCGAATATCGCAGTCAGTGTGGTGTCTGTATGCTAGGTAGAATTCCTTTCTATTTACCAACCTCTCCAAAAGTCAAGATGTAGCACAAGGCCAGTTATAACGTATGGTGATCTGAGCCTGTTGGATGGGCAAAAATTGCCCGTAACCCCCCGTATACACGCGGTCGAGTATGTCTACATCTCGAAATGAAACTCTGCCTTAAGGCATAGCCTCGTCTGGGTCCCTCTCCATTTGGAGGCAGAGAATTCGACAAAAGATGAAGAAGAGGAGAAAAAAAAGAAGACAATTCTTTTGTCTATATCCTGGTTTTCTTCCGATAGCTGGAAGTTTCAAATAGTCTAGCTTGACTATGATGTAACCATTATGCATGACGTCACGCTAGTCTATAGTTTATAGACTATAGGTTAAGCCTTCTCTTGTTAAGATAGTGTCTAGACACCTAGCAGGTTTTAAAAAAACGGACCTGTCTCGGGAAAAAGGCAGACGAACTTTTTCAAAGGATCAACTGATAGTTGAAACAGACGTGAGAATGTAGAAATGCATGTGTTGATGTCCATTGGGATTGTTGGACTCCTTAGGCTTCGAAATAACAAACTGATGGAATGCCTGTTGCCTGACAGCATCTCATGATATTAACTGGTTCTTCTTTTTGGATATATGCTGTTTGTTTAGAATGAATATTTCTAGTTATCGCAATGTTGGCTTAGTTATATATCATGCTGGGACAATAGATTATATAAGGAAATTAATCTCAAATTAATTGACAAACCCATCTCGAAAAACAGCAAAATATTAAAGTGTTTGAAAATTATACTAGGCAATTACAATTAGCGGGATTCATATATGTATGTAAAAAAGAAAATTAAAAAAAGTATATTTTTGATCGGGGGAATATTCATATTTTTTTAAAATTATATAATTAAAGAGAGATTACATGTTCTTATTAAAACATGAATATGTATTTAATAGTAATATACTAAAAATAGATTGTAATTAGCATTATAAGTGACAATAATTTTTTTAAAAAAAATAACAAAAAATAAAATAATAATAATAAAAATAAAATAAAATAAAAGATACAAATTATAACTTAAAATTTAAATATAAATAAAAATTCAAACATTCAAAAAATGAACACTTATTTTATGCCTACATGCAGTCATCAATTCATCTGATTAGTTCAACAATTCAGGTTTATCCAAGTGCTTTAAGATAAATAGCTTTTTCAACTTTAGAGTTATGAGCCTTAGCCCTAGAAATAAATTCCCAGTTTATTGATGGCGAGATGCTCCAATTGCCAGAAATACGTGGAGAGAGCCGTGTTATTATTGTATTTAAGATTCTTTTTAAATCATTATATGATGGTAAAAACGAAATTTTCAAGGCTATTCAATTGAACCAAAAATAAAATTTAACATTGTTACCGGTATGCATGTTCGCTCCGTATATATGATTATCGCGCATACATTGCCCATTTAAGAGACACGTCGTATTTTTGCGGCAATTGCATTTACTTTTTACAAGAATTTGCTTTGTTTTGGTGGGAAATATGTTTGTTTAATATAATGTTGTTATGATACGAGATGAAAGTTTCTATGTGATTAAAGCAGCTATAGCTGATCTTAATATTGCTTTTATTAAAAATGTTTTTAGCGTTGGTGAACGGTAAAGCTTTATGGATTAAATTTTTTTAAAATCTTCCGATATTAGTAATTACATTACGGTTAAAAGGTGGATTAAACCATATAATGCTGAGTTTGCGGTGTTTTTGCTTATTTCTACCATTTTCGTTCATTTCTAAATAATCTAAATTTATTCTATGATGGCTTAGTTCTCTAATGCTTGTATATAAGACTTATTGCAGGAGTTTGTGAATAAACGAACTCGGACAGATTTAAGTAAGTTATCTAGAATTTTATGGTGGTAGTTTATTAACGTTTTTATGGTTATATAAATCTTTTGTGTATGGTTTGTGAAAGCCACTATTTATTTCTAAAGTTACACCGGGGAAATGCTTATATATATATATATATATATATATATATATAATACAAATATTAATTAAATAAATAAAAGAGACAAATATAATATAAAATTAATTTATTAATAACAAAATAAACGAACAAATATTAAAGTACTCACCTACGCTCGTATGTGTACATTTACATGTGGATACACACACACAAACAAACAGCAAAAAAGGAACAAACCTGACCGCCACCACAATAATTAATACCTCAATATATAACAACAAGGCAAAAGCAAACTACTAATCATTAAATAAAAATAAGAAATGAAATATTAAATACACGATAAACGATAACATATGATACAAGAACACATTTATTTTAATTATATAAACTACGTAACAATTGCATATACGTGCGTGTATGCAGCGTGCGTGTGGTGTCTGTATATGTGTGCTGGTGTGTATATTCTCACTCTCTCTTTCTCTCTCTCTCTCTATATATATATATATATATATATATATATATAATGTCATCCACAGACAGACTGTTTCGCTGTTTACAGCTCATCAGTGCTAGGATCGAAATCCGACTGAATTGGTGTCAGTCGGAGCTTCTAACGGTAGGAATGGAGGTAGATTTTTAGCGTATTTATTTTTATAAACATGCCCAGTGACTGACAGTGACTCAATTCGCTTACGCGAAGAGTCTCGCTATATTAGCTATAATAGTCACTGTTTACCAGCCCACACCTCATTCCCAGAGTGCTCAACTGAAATCAAATTCAGGAGCTAATATATATATATATATTTAAAAATTGAATAACGTCACCATTTATGCACTAGTCTATTCTTAACAAAGCACATACATAAGTGTACATATACACGCGTACTCACCTTTTTCTGTACATATGTACGCATACGTATGTATATATATACGCTAGCTAATTGTTGTGCGCATGTGCGTATATTTATAGACATAAGCGCATAATTTATAATAAATAAATTTAATTATAAATGTAACCTCCTACAATTAATACCGAATATCACCAAACCGAAATGAAAAACGAAATAATAACCCAGTGTACATATATAAATATGGTATGTATTTCTGTGTGTCTGGATATGTATTTGTGTGAGTGTGTGTGCGGATGTGTGAGCATGTATTCATTAACCCTTATTGGCATCATATAAGTGAACACCCAGTGGTCTGTTTCCTGTTTAAACGCAATCGTCCGGCAATGTGTGTTGGGTTTTACTCGATAGTTTTTATATGCTGGCGATATATATAAATAATCAAGCCAAAAACACAACACAACATACAACAAACATTTCATTGAAGCAAGAAAAAGACTATTGCCACGAGATGTTAGCCTGAATGTCCACTTTTATATTAAAATAACCTCTATTCCTGATACTGAATACTTTAACCCAGGAATATAGCATACATTTAAAAAATATTTTATATATATATATATATATGACAGGACCCAAATAGTTTGAGTTCAATACCTCGTTAAGGCAGTGAACAATTTGAAGAGAGGTATTAACAGGAGATAACTGATAATTGACATCCATTAGACATGGCACATGGAACTAGAACAGTCTACCACATCAAGCGAAATAAAGGGCTCGCTTCGACATTCCAACCACTCGATGAAGGCCGACGCATCCAGCGGCTGAAACGTTGTGATAAATATGCCAACAAAGGTGAGGACAATAGTCCGAATAATTTAAATAGTGTGCTTATATATTAATGCAATACTGTAGACTGTAGAATTACGTTAAACCTATCCGACCACAACTCTATCAGAAAAAATTCAAACACACACACAACCTAACCAGACTCCATCGGAAATATTAGAAGTAGAAAATGCGAACATAATAATCTCATCCACATATAAAAAAAAATAAAAAAAATAATGGAAGCTTTAATAATAAAAAAGAAAAAGCCAACAACCAATAATATTCACTCCGCTATCCATTACCCCCTCCCACTTTCATATATATATATATATATATATATATATATATATGAAAGTGTGCACTAGTTCTTTCACATATAGTGTATTGTGTCTATTGCTGTATATTATTCACCACAGACAACGACCAATATTTTACATATACCGATTTGCATAAAATTGTGGAATAAATTGTAAAAGAGTGTCTGTGGTTTTGTGACAATTCTGGTTCAGAAGGAAGTAATAGCAGTTTGAATGAATATGTTGAATGCACGAGATGTTCATTAGAATTCCACAATCCTATCTTTCCTCCAATTTAATCCTTGCAATAGCTACCTGATGTAAAGCCTGCTACCGAAATCCAAAAAGAAAGTTTGAAAAGCGGAAGACACATTGTTGCGGGTCGGTGAAATGCGTTGAGGGATAACCACGTGAGTCTCCTGAAATGTCCACAACTAACATGACAGACTCGCAGGTAATCTTAAATATCAACGCAGTACTAAGGTAGGCTTAAATATTAATGCAATACTATAGACTTTATACATAATGTTTCAGGATTCAATAAATATTATCAATCAGTAAATTTCCAGACAACAACTAGAACCTTAGAAGTAGGTATTTCACCGGTAAATCTTCAGTATTACGGATATCTCTAATATGCATGCGCAAAACGAAGTTGATAAAAGTACAAAAATCATTTTTTTTCCCAATATTTGAGAGATAAAAGATTATTAATCTTAGATCATGACTGTCTGATTTGTTCTGGTCCGATGTAATTAATAAAAAAACAATTGTTCGAAAGTATATATTTGGACATGTCGAAGAACAGTGGCTATTTAGAAGAATCGAACATACTCATACAATCAAAAAATAGTTTGCTGCATTTATACGTGAAAAAGATACATATAAAAATCCCTATCAGTGTGAATACATATTTTTAAAAAATCAAAAGACGTTTCTGAAAATTTAGTTGAAACAATAAATAGAATGCATATTTTGTAATATATCGCATTTTTGTTTGAGCATGCATATTAGAGGGTTCCGTAATAGTAAAGTTTCACCATTTTATCTTTGCTTAACGAAAGAGGTATAATCCTAGAGTCTGTTAAGGCAAGGTATTATACAGTCAAATTATATCAGAAGACTTTTAACAGGAAAATATAGCTTCTTTCATCTTTCATAGCTAACAACGTATCGTTTATTCTCGTCAAACATTTTAAGAAAATTGTCGAAAATGCATAATATTTAAAATCTGAGGCAGGATTAATATCTCATGAATCATTTACCAAAAACACAATAAAGAAATCTTATTAGACTTGGTAATGGCACCGAATTGGTCAACAATTCTATTTAGTCAAAAATAATATCCATTTTAATGAACCAATTGAAAAGGCGACTGTATCTTCCCAACGACTACTCATTCGTCGCAGATAAGAATACACGTTGTAGTACATTAACATTTGCACTGACAAATAATGATAAATTTTCTCGTTGCAAAATCTGTGCATTACTCATGAATACATTATTTTTTGCAAGACTCTCGCAACGTACATTGTCGATTAAAACAAAACTGTCGTTCTCCAACGTTACAAGAGGAAACCTTACAGCGGGAATAGCACAAGAAAGATTTTGGAAGACGTTTCTTTTCTACCGCATCCTTAGCTGATCTATCAGCAACAAGTTATTACCGTTTTCGATCGCTGCGAAATGCGTTCCTGGTGTAAAACATTCTCTAATAGAAATCATATTAAAGGGTTCGTCGAAAGTTTTTGAAATGACAACAGCGTATCAAAGAGCTGCTTGATAAGTGTCAACAAGCCTTTGCAAATCATGGTGAATATATAATTGAATAAAATATAATTGTATTTTACATTTTGAAGAATAAATTGGATAAAGTTCTGTTTGTACAGTTTTATTGCATTTTTCCAATTTTCGAATAGGTCGTTTCACGCTTGGATAAAAATGTGTAAAAACTGTCAAAATTCATATTTTCGTTCGAGTAATTTTCGGTCTTCATCGTATATATATATATATATATATATATATATATATATATATATATATATATATATATATATATATATGAAACAAAATTAGATCAAGACTATAAATTCAAATTGGATTATGTTGGGAGGAGAATGGGAAAATATAATAAAGTCTAGGAATAAATAACAATGATGAATGATAAAGAAGAAAGAAAATGAAATACATTTTCCAATGATGTAAAAGAACAGGAAATATAATTACCCCCACCCCCACCCCCCATTTGGTTTCGAAAGACATCGTTCGGTGGCGTTGTTGTAGGTTATTAAATGACTAACGCTTCCTGCGTCAACTCTTTCTCCTCTTTGCTCCGAGAATAGAGGTACGTGGCAACTGGCTTTCCACTTGAAATTGTATTTTTCCTGGATAACTGACGACTAAACTTTCTTCCCACCTCCCGACGTATTGAAATCGCGCTTGTCTTCCACAAGGTATGAAGTAGATCAAACTTTTTTTCTGGTTGTTCCAAACTCATCGCAAAATTGACTTGGCCGCAACCCTAGTAACGATACTTGTACTGGCTTATCCTAACTTTTGAACCACGAAATAAAACGGACATCCCCAAATCAGGTTTAACCTTGCGACGATAATCTATGTGGAAATTTTCCTTTGGTTGTTACAACTCTGCGCAATGCTGACTTGAACTTGATCCTGAATAAGACACTTTTACTTACCTAGCCGAACTTTTGAACCAGAAAGCGAATGGACATAACAAAGAGACATTGAGAACATTGTTCAACTACAGTCACCACAAAAGGAATAAACGTCCATAGTAGAAACTCAAGTTTTGTATGCTTCTATTTTCTTTGTTTACATATTGATCACATACCTTCGCCTAAAATATACACAAGTCGTTAACTTCCATAAAGTCAATAATTGACGTCGACAAATATGATCATTCCAAAGCAAGACAAGAAAAGAAAGGGTGGATGACAGAGGAAATTCTAAAGATAATGAAATATCGCCAATAAACAATTCTAAAGAATTAATAAGACTAGAGATGACTTAGCAAAGTAATTAGAAAGAAATGTAGGCGGGCTAAATAGAAATGACTCAATGAAGGGTGAGGAGAAATAGAAAGACGTGAACTGCGCAGATAAAGTAAGTATACATATAAAAATATAAAGAAAATCTAACAGGGCAAAAGGTGAGCTTATCAACAGGCTGTATAAAAAACAATAGAAGGGATACTGATAACAGAAAATGAATAAAATACTCGAAAGATGGTGCGTGTACGTCAGGTAATGACTTCATGAAGAGAGAGAAAGAAAGAGAGAGAATCCTATAACACAATAAACTATGGAAGGGCCGGTATGATAAAAGTCTGAAATATATCGGAACAAGACGAGATGACCAGTGGAAAAGCAGCAGGAGCTGTTAGGGTAGTAATAGAGATGCTCACATTTACACACACACACATACAGTCACAGCCACACGACAACACACACTTATATGTAGTTCTACACTCTAATGATCGATCTCTACAATTAACATGCGCTACTTTGAGGGCCTAAAAAATCTGA
Source organism: Acanthosepion pharaonis (assembly GCA_903632075.3). Classification (NCBI taxonomy): domain Eukaryota; kingdom Metazoa; phylum Mollusca; class Cephalopoda; order Sepiida; family Sepiidae; genus Acanthosepion; species Acanthosepion pharaonis. The sequence goes on along the minus strand of CAHIKZ030000222.1, from coordinate 2,261,131 downwards.
TACTCACAGGTCGAAAAGAGGGAATGAGAGACAAGGAAAGACTATGCAAAACATACATAGCGGGCTTAAGCAAGTGGATAACAGAACGTAGTCTGGAGGAGGCGGCAGATGGATGAAAGAGCGCCAAGGGATAGAGAGAGCCAGGATCCCTTATGTTCTGAAAGGACACGGCACATAGCAAGAAGAAAAAACTTAATTAAGTAAATCGTATTTACAAAGTAGTATATTATATTGAAAAATAATGTATGAAAAAACAAAGAAATCTCGTTTGGAACAAAGAAAATAGTGCTTAAGAGTTATGTGATGTCGGTCCTTGTATATGGCAATGAATGCTGGACAATCTCGTGAGAGATCGTGGAGAAGAGACAATAGAAAGATGGTTCTACAGAAGTATGCATAGAATACCATGGACTCAACATTTGAGCAATTACGATATTTTTAGTGAAAATGGAAAAAAAAACCAGTTTATCCTTAACATCAGAAAGAGACATTTGAAATTTCTTAGGCACGTCATGAGGAAATGGGCTTAGAAAATTCTGACATTGACAGAGAAAAATTCAAGGCAGATGTGGGGAATCGATGGAAACAGAGTACAACATTGGTAGGGAGTTTGTGTAAATGGATGGCAAAACAGGAATTAGGAGAGACAGAGGAAAGACAAACTATACGAAGAGCTACAAAATGCAGGGAAATGTGGGAAGACTTGATCACCCACTTCCGGAAGCGACAGAAGAAGAAGAAGAAGAAGAAGAAGAAGAAAGAAGAAGAAAAAGAAAAAGAAAAAGAAGAAAAGAAAAAGAAGAAAAAGAAAAAGAAGAAGAAAAAGAAGAAAAAAAAAGAAGAAAAAAGAAGAAGAAAAAGAAGAAGAAAAAGAAGAAGAAATAAATAAATTATTCATTAGAATTATTGATGTCCATCTGTATGTATTTGAAAAACCGCACATTTTTACGTATATTTTTTGATAAACCGTTTGCAGTTAAATGCTTTTCTGAATACACTTTTATTGTAGTTAACGTAAGCCTTAATTGACATTTCCCATATTTTATAAAATTCCTCTTTCAGATCCTAACCAACTACACACTAGAAATATGTATACGCCCTCAAAGATGAATTTCGAAGAGAAATCTCATTTCCCCATATCTCCCTACATGCCATCCGCTTAGCACACACGGATACACATACATATATATGTTTGCTTACGTATATATTTAAAATAGTCTCTGTGTGAATTCATTGGTGTTAATACACAATATTCTGTCATGCTTGCTTGTGAACATGTCGGTCTGATTCTCCACAAAAGAAAAAAAAATGTTAAGGGTATCAACTTACCCGATGCACACAATTTACTCTACAGGAATCCGACAAGCTTTAGGCGATGTGATGATTTTTTTTCTCCCTGTGTTCAGTTTAGGGATATTATCTTCGGCTATTTTCCTTCGTCTTCCGAATTACGTGCAAGACTCAATTTGTGTGAATTATCTTTATCTTTACTTATTTATTTATCTTTGCGTTGGGCGATAACACACCTATTGAAGGAATATATGAATATGTCAAATTCTTTCAGATTTCAATGAGCAAACAAACAAAAAAAAACACATTTTAAAAGAAGCGTGTGTGCGTGGCTAGAAAAGTGCATGTTACTCAGAAAAGTTAACATATAAATAAGATGTAAAGATAAATACGAGCTTGGCTGGTTGCATCAAACCTCGCGACGAGAAAAACGGATCGAAAAGAAACACACACGAAATTGGATGAAGTTTTGCCAACTTTTATGCCGTTCCGTTGATAGGAAGCCTTTGCATTTAGTTAGCGCATCGGAAGCTCACTGAGTTGTGTCTTTTATTTTGGTCCTATTCTTTCCACATTTAAGGGACGCCAAAACACACAAGTAAGATACCCAAAGAATACAAAAATACACAAGAGAAAAAAAAGTAAATCTTTATTGTTTTATTTTACTTAAAAAAAGATATTTGGCCGAGCTAGTTTTGCGACTAGTGCATGACGGGAACTTTAAAATGAAGTGATAACACAAAACGGTGGAAGAATGTTTTGTCATGAGGATAACTATCTGATTTCCCGCTATTATAATCAAACACGCAAAGACAAGACACTTTATCAAAGGAAGGTTTGTCAGAAATAATGCATGAAATTTAATTAAAAACGAGGGTAACGCCGTTCACGTTGATATAATTTCCATTTAATTGACGTCAAACAGCAAACCCACTGATTGAGCTGAAACTTGGCAAACGCACAATCTACTATGCTGCCAATTTTTTGAATGTGCTTTGAAATGAATAGAATGAAAAAAATTATAATATTTAACTTTATAGCATGCTATATTAATGCTATTTTTAATTGAGCTATGAGGATATATGAATCAACAGAAGCAAATAAAATATAGATATTAAACTAAGGAAAACACATTATTGAATAAGTATATCACTACCAATCTGAAACTACTCATTCGCATCCTTGTACCACTGACAAATGAAGTTGGCTGCATTTAAAAAAAGTTCATACGTAAAAAAGGTACATATAGAATTACTCCCCAGTAGGAATACATATTTGAAAAAATATTTAGAAAAAAATGAAAAGCCGTTTTTAAAAATTTAGCTGAAAGAATAAATAGAATACAGTGTAACCCGGATATAAGAGACCCGGATATAAGAGAAACCCGGATATAAGAGAGATTTTCTCTGGTCCCAAATTAGAGCCTGTGTTAATATATATAAAATAGACCAAACACGGATATAAGAGCAACCCGGATATAAGAGACTTCTTCTCCGGTCCCGACAACTCTCTTATATCCGGGTTACACTGTATATATTTTGTAATATATCACATTTTTGTTTGCGCATGCATATTAGAGCTGTCCACAGTAGTAGAGATTTACCTTTTAACCTTTGTTTAACGAAAGAGGTATAACGCAAGGTATTATACTTCCAAAATATATATATAAAAAACTTTTAACAGGAAAATATAAATCTATCTTCCAAATCCTTCATAGCTGACAGCGTATCGTTTATTCTGGTCAAACATTTTAAGAAAATTATCGTAAAACCATAATATTTAAAATCTGAGACAAGATTAAAATCACGTGACTCAGTTACCAAAAAGAGTGAACTTTTTTTTTTCTCCAATATTTGAGAGATAAAAGATTATTAATATAATATGACTGTCTGAATTGTTCGGGCCCGATGTAATTAATAAAAAAACAATTGTTCGAATGTATATATTGGGACATGTCGAAGAACAGTGGCTATTTAGAAGAATCGAACTCACTCAATCAAAAAATAGTTTGCTGCATTTATACGTGAAAAAGATACATATAAAAATCCCTATCAGTGTGAATACATATTTTAAAAAAAAATCAAAAGATGTTTTTGAAAATTTAGTTGAAACAATAAATAGAATGCATATTTTGTAATATATCGCATTTTTGTTTGAGCATGCGTATTAGAGGGTTCCGTAATAGTAAAGTTTCACCATTTTATCTTTGCTTAACGAAAGAGGTATAATCTGTTAACGCAAGTTATTATACTGTCAAAATATATCAGAAGACTTTTAACAGGACAATATAACTTCCAAATCTGTCATAGAACACAGCGTACCGTTTATTCTGGTCAAACATTTTAAGAAAATTATCGTAAAACCATAATATTTAAAATCTGAGACAAGATTAAAATCACATGACTCAGTTACCCAAAAAATAATAACGAAATCTTATTGGAATTGGTAATGGCACCGAATTGTTCAATAATTCTACTTCGTCAAAAAAACAATATCCATTTTAAGGAACAAATTGAAATGGCGACTGTATCCTCTTAACGACTACTCTTTCGGAGCAGATAAGAATACATGTTGTAGTATATTAACATACCTTATTTTTTTTTTTTTTTGCAAGAGTCACACAGCGTACATAGCTGATTAAAACGAAACTGTCGTTCTCCAACTTTACAAGGGGAAGCTTCATACAGCGGTATTAACACAGGAAAGATTTCGAAACAGGTTTCTTCTCTTCTAGCGCATACTTACCGGATCTAGCAGCAATGGGTTATTACCATTTTCGATCGCTGCGAAATGTATTCCTCGTGTAAAACATTCTCTAATAAAAATCATATTAAAGGGTTCATCGAAAGTTATTTTTTTTAAAATAACAACAGTGTATCAAAGAGCGGTTTGATAAGTGTCAACAACCTTTTGCAAATCATGGTGAATATATAATTAAATAAAATATAATTGTTTTTTACATTATTTTTTGCAAAATTTGCACTGACAAATAAAGATAAAGTTTCCGACAGCAAAGTCTGTGTATTACTTATCAGCCCAGTCTCCCCAACCCAAACAGTGGATTCACTTCTTCCTGCCTATAGATATTCCATAAGCAACAGAACGATAAACTCAGTACCACTCATCTGCGTCCGATTCACAATTTACGGATAGTCAGTGGTTTGAATTTCTTTCTTTTCTTTCTTGAGATGCGCTTTCTTCTGCTTCTGTCTTTACCATTTGCTCTTTCAGTTTCTTTTGCTCTTTCCTCTTCCACCCGAAAGATATTTTTGTCCATGTTCGTCTTCTTGGTTGACAGAAGATATTTCAGTGTGATTTTCGCGTTTACTTTCATGCATCCACCTAGCCTATCATCTAAGTTAATTTTCAAAGGCTTGCTGCTCGATCCACACCGTTCGCAGAGATTTCGCAGGTAAACTCAGTTAAAGGAAAATTAAAGTAGGTTACAAGGGAATAAATATATTTGCAAATAAATTTGAATTAGAACAAAATTTGAACAATTTTATTTCTACTTAGCGAGCTAAAATCGCTGATTTTTTTTTACATATTTTGTTCAAGCTTCCTCGATTTGCAGAGATCGGACATATAAATAGGAATGTAGCGGAAATACTTAATAACGCATGCACTGCTGCCATTTGCAAACGAATAGATAATATCGTTTCTGAAATATGCGTTGGGAATCAAGACATCTCATACATCAATGTACCCCGCCTTAGCCTATCAATCAAATCCCAGTTTTTTAGCTTTAAACCATAAAGCGTCTAAAGTCATTCAGGGAGAAGATTTCTATAATGAATTGCTCTTTTTATTACTATAATCTTCTTCCAAAATGGCTACCAGTCCGGACAAATATAAAAACCAATGAACTGTTATAACTTTTTCTGATCTGGAAGGATAATATTTTTTTTTAAATAATTTCACCCCAACTTATGTAAATAAACAACTAAAGCACAAGGGTATACCGTGTTAGAGAGAATATGATAAAACGTAAAGAATATTAAGGAAATCCAAAAAAATAAAATAAAATAAAATAAATTGGAATTAAGAAGAGGGAAAATAACGATTGGAATTATATTTAATTTTTGAAGAATAAGTTGACTGGGAAGCAACGAGCCGGAAGTGAGTTTGACTAACGCATAGTGCGTGAGAAGGAACTGTTATCATAGAAATTACGGTTGCATCTAACTATTTCAACTGTAAAAATGCAGTATATATTCACAGATGGTTTTTGTTAATTTGACGTAATGTCGCCATGTTAGCTAGGAAGTCTAAGGATATTGTATTATTTGTTGTAATTCTAATGGTACAGCTGCTTACTTTGCCACGACGAAAAATAAAAATGAACATAATGCAAGATCACATACAGGAAAATAAGCTGCTGATATGAATGAGGAATCAAAGTAAGATTATGTTATTACAGTTGAAAAAATATATTACATTGGGAAAAACTTTTAAACGCATCAGTTGAACCTTGACGGTAATTTTTATGTATACTATTTGTTACTAATGTTGGTACCGGGAAAGTAAGAAAGGGACAAGGTTGCTGTTCTAAGCTGCTTATTCACAGAAATATGTGTTCACCATTTATAGAGAAATATCGAAAAAGCCACACTAGGATGAAGTCACATTGACTCTCCCCCAAAGATGACATTGTCAAAATCCCCACCCCAGGGAAAAAAGAAACCCGATGATTACTCTGATAAATGAGTGTCATACTGTTAGAGTTTATCCACACTGCCTCTACAGTCAATTATGACTCCTACCTGAGCATACTGTGAAAGAAGAATACCAAGAATACTAATTGAAGAATTCCAAAAGCGGCAACAACTAAAGTGGATAGCTCATGTATCTCGAAGAGAAAATAATGACACAGACTAGGTGTTAACATTCTATACCATTTCAAATAGAAGGTTAGAAAGGAATCGTCCAATATTACTGTGGAGTACCATAACAGATACCGGACTTGACTGAGACACCTATTTTCCTAAGAAATTGTTTTAAGGATAATATTTTTTAAAAAATCAGCCCAGCGTAGTCGTGGCTCTTCAGTCACTTTTGTTTTGTATGGTAGCGGATAATATTACCATTATGTTTATCAACTTCACTAGTTCATATTTTGAACGCTTTGCAGTCGTTAGAAGAGCAGACATATAATAAGAGCACAAGGGCACCTTGGTGTCGTGTAATGGTTAGCAAGCTTGTCTCGCTAGAACAATTACGACTGAGTAGTGAGTTCGGTCCTCACTTGGTGCCCATTCTTTCGGCCCTGTGCCACATCTGAGCTACGCTTGGAAAATCACTATCCCATGCTAATTATTTGTGGGTCTTCGAGCTTTTAGGGCATCTCGAGTCGGTGTAATGGTTAGCAAGCTTGTCTCGCTAGAACAATTACGACTGAAGAGTGAGTGTTATCCTCCCTGGGTGCCACTTACTTTCGGCCTAGTTCCACATCTAAGCTAGGCTTGGAAAATCACTATAATGAGAGCACAGGGCAGGAAAAAAAATCATCCAGCCTAACAGTCCGGACTTGGAAGCATCAGTTTTTCTTCACTTGAATAATCACCGTTAGAGGAAATACATTTTCGAAATATTTGAAGAATGCTGGAAAATCACCCAGACGAAGAAGAAACTTGAAGCAATAGAGATGTAGTTCTACAGGAGAACTCTGAGCGTGCCATAGACCGAACATGTGAGCTACGACGGAGTTTTAGAGAAAAAGGAAGAATAAAGGAAACATGTAGTTAACATTAAGAGGAGATAATTGGAATTTCAAGGCGACAAAAGAAAGAGAACTTGAACAATTTAATACTCATTGGACAGATTGAAGTCAAGAGGAAAACAAAGCATAACCTACTGATAGATCTTTATTAAATGGATCTCGGAATAAGGCTTATGAGAGATAAAAAGACACATTTATTAAGAGTTTTAATTAAAGGAAATTGTTTAGATCCATGCTCGCTTATGTCCTGAAGAGACATATCATATAGAAGAAGGTATTTTCATGAGAGACTTTTTCGATCTATTCATTTTCTTTGTGCAATGTGCTCCGTGTTAGTAAATGATGACTTTAGAAAACATCACTCATGTCGATCATTTATAGAATGCGACCATCCAAAACAATGTTTCTCAACCGCTGATCTCCGGAACACTAGGGTCCCGCTATAAGTTTCTAGGGATTACCAAAAACCATCTGTGAATATATACTGCATTTTTTACAGTTGAAATAGATGCAACCATAATTTTAGTTACTTTTCTCGCACTACGCGTTTGTTTAAACTCACTCCCGGCTTGTTGCTTCCAAGTCAACTTTGTTCTTCTAAAATCTAAATTTAATTCCAATCGTTATTTTCTCACTTCTTAATTCTTGATAATTTGTTTTGCCTTTCATTAATATTCTTTACGTTGTATCATATTCTCTCTAACACGGTAAACTCTTGAGCTTTAGCTGTTTATTTACGTTAGTGAAGTTATTTTAAAAAAAGTATATTATCCGTCCAGATCAGAAAAAAAATATAACAGTTCATTAGCTTTTATCTTTGTCCGGACTGGTAGCCATTTTGGAAGACGATTAATAAAAAGAAATCTTCTCCCCGAATGACTTTAGAAGCTTTATGGCTTAAAGCTAAAAAGTAGGGATTTCATTGATATAATTGATAAATAATGAAAGCGCATTTTGTAGTATTTCATATTCCTAATTTTACTCTACATGTAGGGAATATGGTTCGAAAACCCTTGGTTATTTTAATGAAGGTTCCCACCCCTTTTATTATTTAAAATTATAATAATAATAGGTAATGTATTTAGAAATATCTATAAGCTATCATTGTGAAACGCCCTCCACTGGTCAATGGACAGCACATATACGCGGATTCGTTTATCATGGAATGATTCATTGGATTGATTGACTGTTATTTTTTACGGCTTATCAACCCTTTACAATTTCGACTGACTCAGTCGATTTCAATATACATGAATGGTGTCAATATATTATGTTTACCACGCCAATTAAATAAAAAAAAAAAAAATATATATATTTTTTTTTAACATACAACGTGTGTTAGCACGTGCGATACCCTGACTTCATCAGCCGCCGATCAGGGGTGATCTCACGATTTCGGTGGCTATGGCGGGACCGCCACCCCAGGCGCCACCAGCAGCATTTGCCACCAGGCAGGGTATGAAAAAAAAAAAAATAATTGATCGTTCCTCTTTGAAAATTCTTAGTGAAATAAATAAAACGATTGTTCCTCTTTGCAACTTCTGTCCATAATGAAAGTTCCTGAACGCGTTTGCCGTTATTGACGCGCTCGTAAAAATCGTTATAATCGCTATGCAAATATTTCACCTGCGCATGTTAGGTCGTGATGATGCGCGCATAATATTTCACTAATGTTTGTTCTGATCTTAACTTTCTATATGTCGTCGATTTGGTCGTTTTTCCTCTTTAAAAGTGATAGATATTAATACGGTATATAATAATGTTTATGCAGTGGTTCTCTGAGACATGGAAACTATTTCAAGGATAAGAATTTTGAGAAACGCTGGCTTAGAACATAGTCTACATTTTGCGGACGGAGGATTTGATTACTGTTTCCAATACAGAAACAGAATCGATGCATCAAGTTCAACAAAAGTAACACCTTCTGTAACTACCCAGTCTACGGAAAGACAAAAATTTATCCACTTTGAAATAGATCCATATGAACACAATGATCACTTGAACCATTCCGTCGCATGTAACTTGTTTTCGAAGGAGCACTTTCAAAACAACGACCATTATCGCAAAGGACGCCACAAAACATGTTCATACATAGATGCTTCATTTGTGTTAGTGTTATTAATGCAAAAAAATAGTCGAAAATATTGAATGTTTTATCCTGCTGTCTACTCACAACTAGCGTGGATAAAATATAACCAAGTGAAATTAATCATAGTTTTTAAGAACATTGCACTTTATTTTTCGTTGGTAGATTTATATTATCAGAGGCGATAACACTAGTCAGTGTCAAATATTCTCCTTGCGTCAGTATAAGCTGACGCCATATTTTTTTCAGGCATTTGAACCGTTTGCATAAAGTTTGTATTTTCTTGATTTTAAGAGAAAAACTGAAAACTTTATAATGTATTTCCAACATGCTTCCAGTGAAATTTTCTTATTCTGTACCTAAAGGAGAGGACTTAAATGCACACTTATAAGTAGTATTATTATAACACTGTTACTTTACATCGAGCGCATTTTAATTTTATTACTACCAATCTTCTCTCTCTCTCTCTCTCTCTCTCTATATATATATATATATATATGCAGGATGTATATAAAAATGCGGGAGAGGGTTCCTCACAACAACAAAAAAAAAAAAGGACAAAATCCGTATATGTCCGCAAATACTTGGTTTTTGAGTTATTAGGTTTAAAGTTTACGGTCGACGCTGTTAAATGTACAATTCAAGTTACTATTAAAAATACTTTTACAAACTAAAGGTAAAATGTCCTTATAAACATATGTCCAAAAGACTATCGTTGTACCTCAACACAGCAACTCATAACAAATGTTTAAAAATGTTGAGATTCCAGTCCACCCACAAATGTTGGGTGTGTAAATTTGTTATTCCATCTTTTCCAAATGTTGCCTAATCCATAAACAAGACTGAAGAGACAAACAACAGTTTGGCATTTTGTGCAATAAACCATCAGCAAAGGTCTCCGTGGTGGAGTGGTCAGAGGGCGAAAGACCCTGGACACGTTGCAAATGATACGGATACTTAATTACCCTCCATGCGAAACTACGAAATGTACGATATGCTAGGGCCACTTGATTGTGCTGATACCTGAATCGTTTCCGACTGCCTGTAGAATGTATTCTTCGTGGTTAGATGTACCAAGCAGATCTTGCTCTTCCTCGATCTATAGTTTCTGTGCCACGGGTCCTGTCACAGCAACGCAGCTATAAACAGCAGCAAAGGTTGTTTGCCTCGGCTCCATTCGGCCTGGAAGCGCAAACTGATGCAGCCTTGCGTCTGTTAACATTCGCGCAGCCGTTATGTAAAATCCCATCTGCCTACTCACGATATGAATATAATGTCATTGTTAAAAGCGGAACGTTTCTCAATTAACTACAATTAACTACTACACGCATAAAGCGTTGAAGTCAGACCAGCCATAAATATACACGAATGACAAATGTAATCTAGTCTATAAGGTAACACAGCGCCTTCTAGCGCAAACTTTAAAATTAATAACACAAAACTAGGATTTGCAGACATATGTTTATATAAACTTCTGTTCTTCTTTTTTGGTGTGAGGAACCGCCCCCAAAATTTGTAAATGTATTTTTTTGATGCACACCTTGTATACATATATATAAAGTTTAATTGTCCACTCTCTCTTTTACACTTGTTTCAGATGCAGGAGCTGAGGTAGTGGATTCACACAGATTCTGCATTTGCAAATATCAAAATTGATTATATCCAAATCATCTTAGTGTCAGTTTAAATTTTTTTTCAGATATTTAAAGAATTTTGCTTAAGGTTTTTTTTTTATTTCAGCTGTAAAGTTTCCAGTATATTGCGTTGAAACTTTCCCTTTTTGAAAAAGTATAGCTTATAAATTACAGGATATAAGCATGAACAATTTGTTAGATTTCATTTAGAACTAGAAGGATCTAGTTTGGAATATTAAACATTACAGACATGAAAAGCATTATTTAAGCTTACCAAATCAATATCGAAATCACAACTTATCATTCATCTCTGTTACTCTCTTGTTAAATTGATGTCCTAGTTTATTCACCATTAATTTCCGTTTGGACAAAATATTAATATCATGATGGAGCATTTAGGACTTCTTCAAGCGATCGTAATTACTTGCGTCTTAAATGATTGATAATGATGACACTTAAAATGAAATAATACTATTAAAAAAACAAAAAGAAAGTTCGTACTTTTTTCTACTTAATAATTTAATCTTTAGTATCCCTTACATTAATAGTTTATCATGTTAAGTGGCTTTTTTATTATACGGGGGGATTTGAAATAATCTGGGAAAAAAATGCATTTATTTGTTAATTTTACGGACTATAAACCCCTTTTGTATTTTTTTTTTAACTAAACGTGAAGAGGGGGAACAGAAATTGCGATATTTATGATCAAATGGTGTGTGTGTGTGTGTGAGAGAGAGAGAGAGAGAGAGAGGGTAATCCAAATGCAAACGTACGTATATCAATGTTATATGCTATTCAAAATCAATCGATACGCTACGGTCCAAAGGTCTATTCGAAGTGCTAGGAAAGATCATCAAATAATCCAGAATGTATATCGGGAGCAAGCAACTGCCTACGGCTAGAAAAATGAATTGGTTGAGTAAACAAATATAAAAAAAAGGGTCAGATATATTCTCACCGGATTTATCTAACTCTACATTGAGGCAATCATAGCAGGGCTAGGAGTCACCTGTATATTTCATGAGTGGGCACAAGCTGACAAATATATCATATGCATATATCACCGTTCTGATTAAGTCACAAAAGTAACTACACGACCTCCTCCATACGAGATGGAAGACGAAACTGCGAAAAAAAGATTAACCATGAATTGTACAAATACAGAATAGATGGTTGTCATCAAGAGTAAGTGTATGAATTATGAATTACATACTTGTTTGCTCCTTTTGATATCATCCCTAGATCGAACTAAAATAGGTAGTGTGTAGTTGACTTGAGCTTCTTGAGCATCCTTAACCTCTAAACGACCTCAAAGATGAAATCCGTATATGTCCGCAAATACTTGGTTTTTGAGTTATTAGGTTTAAAGTTTACGGTCGACGCTGTTAAATGTACAATTCAAGTTACTATTAAAAATACTTTTACAAACTAAAGGTAAAATGTCCTTATAAACATATGTCCAAAAGACTATCGTTGTACCTCAACACAGCAACTCATAACAAATGTTTAAAATGTTGAGATTCCAGTCCACCCACAAATGTTGGGTGTGTAAATTTGTTATTCCATCTTTTCCAAATGTTGCCTAATCCATAAACAAGACTGAAGAGACAAACAACAGTTTGGCATTTTGTGCAATAAACCATCGGCAAAGGTCTCCGTGGTGAGTGGTCAGAGGGCGAAAGACCCTGGACACGTTGCAAATGATACGGATACTTAATTACCCTCCATGCGAAACTACGAAATGTACGATATGCTAGGGCCACTTGATTGTGCTGATACCTGAATCGTTTCCGACTGCCTGTAGAATGTATTCTACGTGGTTAGATGTACAAGCAGATCTTGCTCTTCCTCGATTCATAGTTTCTGGTGCCACGGGTCCTGTCACAGCAACGCAGCTATAAACAGCAGCAAAGGTTGTTTGCCTCGGCTCCATTCGGCCTGGAAGCGCAAACTGATGCAGCCTTGCGTCTGTTAACATTCGCGCAGCCGTATGTAAAAATCCTATCTGCCTACTCACGATATGAATATAATGTCATTGTTAAGCGGAACGTTTCTCAATTAACTACAATTAACTACTACACGCATAAAGCGTTGAAGTCAGACCAGCCATAAATATACACGAATGACAAATGTAATCTAGTCTATAAGGTAACACAGCGCCTTCTAGCGCAAACTTTAAAATTAATAACACAAAAACTAAGGATTTGCGGACATATGTTTATATAAACTTCTGTTCTTCTTTTGGTGTGAGGAACCCGCCCCAAAATTTGTAAATGTATTTTTGATGCACCTTGTATACATATATATAAAGTTTAATTGTCCACTCTCTCTAATTTACACTTGTTTCAGATGCAGGAGCTGAGGTAGTGGATTCACACGGATTCTGCATTTGCAAATATCAAAATTGATTATATCCAAATCATCTTAGTGTCAGTTTAAATTTTTTTTTCAGATATTTAAAGAATTTTGCTTAAGGTTTTTTTTTTTTATTTCAGCTGTAAAGTTTCCAGTATATTGCGTTGAAACTTTCCCTTTTGAAAAGTATAGCTTATAAATTACAGTATATAAGCATGAACAATTTGTTAGATTTCATTTAGAACTAGAAGGATCTAGTTTGAATATTAAACATTACAGACATGAAAAGCATTATTTAAGCTTACCAAATCAATATCGAAATCACAACTTATCATTCATCTCTGTTACTCTCTTGTTAAATTGATGTCCTAGTTTATTCACCATTAATTTCCGTTCAGGACAAAACATTAATATCATGATGGAGCATTTAGGACTTCTTCAAGCGATCGTAATTACTTGCGTCTTAAATGATTGATAATGATGACACTTAAAATGAAATAATACTATTAAAAACAAAAAGAAAGTTCGTACTTTTTTCTACTTAATAATTTAATCTTTAGTATCCCTTACATTAATAGTTTATCATGTTAAGTGGCTTTTTATTATACGGGAGGGGATTTGGAAATAATCTGGGGAAAAAATGCATTTATTTGTTAATTTTACGGACTATAAACCCCTTTTTGTATTTTTTTTTTAACTAAACGTGAAGAGAGGGGAACAGAAATTGCGATATTTATGATCAGAATGGTGTGTGTGTGTGTGTGAGTGAGAGAGAGAGAGATAGAGAGAGAGGGTAATCCAAATGCAAACGTACGTATATCAATGTTATATGCTATTCAAAATCAATCGATACGCTACGGTCCAAAGGTCTATTCGAAGTGCTAGGAAAGATCATCAAATAATCCAGAATGTATATCGGGAGCAAGCAACTGCCTACGGCTAGAAAATGAATTGGTTGAGTAAACAAATATAAAAAAAAGGGTGTCAGATATATTCTCACCGGATTTATTCAACTCTTACATTGAGGCAATCATAGCAGGGCTAGGAGTCATACCTGTATATTTCACGAGTGGGCACAAGCTTGACAACATATCATATGCATATATCACCGTTCTGATTAAGTCACACAAAAGTAACTACACGACCTCCTCATACGAGATGGAAGACGAAACTGCGAAAAAAAGATTAACCATCAATTGTACAAATACAGAATAGATGGTTGTCATCAAGAGTAAGTGTATGAATTATGAATTACATACTTGCTTGCTCCTTTTGATATCATCCCTAGATCGAACTAAAATAGGTAGTGTAGTTGACTTGAGCTTCTTGAGCATCCTTAACTCCTTAAACGACCTCAAAGATGTTTTCCAGATGGAGATGATTACAGTTTCAAGGTTCTTATATATCATGACTTGCTCAAATGTCCTCTAATCATTTTTTCCGGGAGGAGGTGATTGCAATCTCGGGGTTCTTGTACATCCTTAATTTCTCAAACGATCTCAAAGATGTTTGCCAGATGGAGATGATTGTTCTTTCTAGATTCTTGTACATCCTTAATTTCTGAAATATCTTTTTTTCCGAATGGAGCTGATTGCTATCTCGTAGTTCTTGTACGTCCTTAATTACTCAAACCCTCTCAAAGATGTTTTTCGGGATAGAGATGATTGTTGTTTCATGGTTCTTGTTCATCATTAATTGCTCAAATGTCCTCGAACATGATTTTTGCCGGATGGAGCTGATTGCTATCTCGAGGTTCATGTAGATCCTTAATTTCTCAAACGTTCTCAAAGATATTTCTTTCCCGGATGGAGCTGAAATATCACAAAATAGGTCTTTTTTTAATCTTTTGTAATTTTGTTAGCGCAATTTACCTGTATGTCTGTACAAGCCAGAATGAGGAATTTCTAGAGGATAGTAACCTCATCATTCGGTATAATTTGTGGTGACACATTTGTGGGTTTATGTGCTCCATTTTTTTTGCAAGTGAGTGAGGCTGGATACTACTACTACTACTACTACTACTAGTACTACTACTAATAATTATAATAGAAAGTAAGAAAGGAATACATCATGCGCATACCTGTTGTGTGAAATATGGAAAAAACAGATTATCAGCCATAAACACTTTTCATTTACGTGTTGTGTAATGCAGTTTCAACATCGTTAATTAGGCCATAGGCTACATTAAGCGGATGCCGCCGCATTCGTCATCCTTAGGGCGATGTTGATTGTCTGTATGTCTCCAGATCCGAATGAGGCAAAGGTTTAGTTTAACTAGAACTGTCTTTCAAATAGACAACAAGTGACCTTTAAACATAGTTGGAAACTAAAGAAAGTCGGATGGTGATCTTTAGCCAGGTAAATGAAAAGGAAACGTTCCTCAGTTATAAATGAAGCCAACAAATTCAAAAGTGAAAGTCAAATGGGTGAAGAGGCGCAATTAATTCATAAACGATCTACTGCAAGCGGAAAAAGTACCTTAAAAAAGACAAAGGAAAAATGCAATCTGTCAAATCTTGAAACGATTGCAGACTCATGTAGATAAACATCATGCGCATCAGTGGTTGCGTTGTGCGGGATTAAATGCTGAAACCTAAGTTTGTATCAGTGCTGCACAGGTCCAACATATGCTAACTAGAGATTATCAAGCAAACCTACTGAAAAGATTTGGTGGACCCGATGACACAGTACTATCATTCACTGAATATAAAAACAGACATGACATGATGGGCCAATACCTGCACTGGAAAATGTGCCATTTTCATGGGAAGGAAACGGCATGGAATTGGCATGAGTATCACTCAGAGCCGGTTACAGACACAAAACCTGTAATAATTTTAGGAGTTTACAATAGACACAAGCAGAATAATCAAAGGTAATCGCCAAGACAACGTGATCAAAATCCACAAAATAAATTTTCTTCTTGGTGATATGGTAGTCCCTGTAGATTGTAATGTATTTTTTGAAGTTTTTCTTTAAAAAAAAAAACAATAACAAATATAAAGTTCTTGAAGAGAAACTTTAAAAAAATGTGGCACATGAGGATATCAATAACTCGATTTGAGATTGAGGCTATGGATCATATTGGAAAAGATTCAGACAGACCCACTAAAAAAATCAACAGCGTATGAATTTATAAAAAATACACAAAAATATTCTGACAAGCCAAGATCACCCGCTACAAAGGAATTTGTCTATGGAAAATGTGTGTGTCCGTAGGTCGTTTAATTTTTATATTATTGTTTTCTCTAAATGTTAAGTAGAAATGTCACAATGTCATTATATTATTGGTTTGGATCTGGAAGGAAACGACTATACGGAAGGACTAATAATAATAATAATAATAATAATAATAATAATAATAGAAGGCGTCGGAATCCTGATTGTAAAAGACCGTTATCCAATGTGTCAGGTTAGATTTTTGGACGCATGCTGCACTCGTGGAACAATATGAGGTCTCAAAACAAAACAAAAAAATCCAGTGCAGCTCTTCTAGTAGATAAACAGAGAACCCGTCCCTCAGGAGGGAACCTACTTGATGTCGAAAAATCTACTATAGGAACAGACTCCTACTCAAAGAATGAATCTTAAGGTCACCACAACCGTGATAATTCCAATGATGGTCATGTGAATTCTTCACCTAAACCAATAAGCATCCATTTAAAGAACGAAAGGTAAATTTTTCTCGTGAGGAGTAAAACTCGTTATGACTGAAGTGTTTTGCACAAACGTTAAAATAGCATCACTCGCTAAACATATGACATTTGGCGAGAGAAGGTTGGACAAGCAATTAGAAAGTACGTCGACGAAAATACACTGGCCAATGTAAGAAGGTACACCACGAGAAATAACTGATTGACAGATGCTGACATTTAAGAAATAAAAATTACTGCAACCAGAATAGGTGAATCTCCAGAACATAAAAGCGAACCAGAAATAGACATAAAAAATCTCTAACATCACAAACCACAGATCATAATGAAGAAACACGCCAATCACTGTGAAGATAATGGTGAAAGATTAGAAGAGTTGGAAAGGCGGGATCTTAGGTGCTCACAAACCTGCAATATTACGAGTCCAAAACACATTGAACGGAATTATTTTACGTAAACAAGACTAGTATATAAGAAGCCAAGAAAGAAATTGTGTGACATATAAGTCAGACACAAAATATTGAAATGGAGGAACGAGAAAAACTCCCAAGATAAGAGCTAACAAAGCAAAACCGCAAAACTATTAAACTCTACAACGCAGCGCTCAGATAAATTCTGGATTAAGTCGACCCACATATAAGACTCAACATATGTATCAGGAAAAGCAGCAACTAAAAAAATTGACCATAAAAGAAAAACAAAAGTCAATCTCACAGACATAAAGGTCTACCTTGAAAAGAAAAATAGAGAAAAAAATTAAACAAATGAGAAGTGAATTATCAGTACTCGATGAGCTGGCAATAGCAACAAATATAAAGACGCGAAATAGTAGAAAAAGGAGAAGAAAATACAAAATTAGGAATAAAAAATGATGTCCTATCAGCTAAAGAAAAGAATAAAGCAAACAATACAACTGAAGACTCAAAGAAACAGACGCTATGAAAAAAGATTCGGCAGACAAAACAAGATTTTTCAAATTGATGCGAGGAAATTTTACAGAGAAATCGGTAAAGAAAAAAAATTGACGAACCCCTCCCCCCCACACACACTAAAATAATGGAAGAGGTTCTACAGTTCAGGAAAAAAAATATGGCCTTGCCTTAAAAAACATAAACTGTCAGAATGGATAACGAAAGAAGTAGAATGGATGAAAAATAAACCAGAAAAAATATGGGTGGGAATCACAGAAGAGAACGTTTAATGCTCACTGAAAAAGCACACAATTGGAAACCTCCAGGAATAGATAAAATTCCTTACTTTTGATTACCTAAATACAGCACGAAAAAATATCCAAAGAACTTCAAGAAATAGTCAATGATTCTACTAAAATTCTACCATGGGACACCAAAAGAATTATCTTCGTTCTACCCAAAAATGGTGACACAAATGTCTCCAAAATATACAGACCAATTACATGTCTTCCCTACTACTTACAAAATGTTGACATCTAATTTTTTTTAAAAAAAGAAGCTATATTCCTTCTTAGAAAAATGACATACTAACTTTTGAACAAAAAGGGCGCAAACGTCGCTTTTACGGCTGCAAAAACCAATTATTAATTAATAGGATGATCTTGGAAAACTACTTCAATACAAAGGAAAATCTTAGTACTGCCCGAATAATTTACCGTAAGGCATTCGATAGTGTACCACATTCCTAGATCTTAATGTCTGTAAATATATACAAGATATCACCTGGCGTCACCAATTTCATAAAACAATATATGTCGATATGGAAAATAACACTTCAACCCAATCATATAATGGAATTTCTAAGTCTGGTGAAATAAACATTAACAGAGAAGTATTTCAAGGTGAGCGTTTCCCTTATTAATTTGTATATCCCTAATAGTTTTAACGGGCGAAATTAATAGGAAGGAATATGGCTATAAATATCTCAAAAGAAAATAAGCCATCTAATTTACATGGATGACTTAAAGTTGTATGATAGGAATGACAGTGAGCTGGAAGGTCTCCTGAAAACAATAACATGTTTCACTAATGACATTAGAATAGAATTCAATTTGGTTAAATTTGATAAAGCCAGAATTCTACGAGGATCACTACAATAAATTTCTTCAATTAGCTTAGATTCTGTGGTAACAATCAATGATTTAGAGCAAGGGGAAGCGTATAATTAATGTAAATTATTTATAAGCTTGCAAATTTTTCGCCATAAAAATTGCAAGAATTACTGCGAAAGGTATACTACAGAATACTGCGACTAATATTAAGAAATGAATTGAATTCTCAGAAAAGAATTATGAACATCAATAGCCTTCCCATCCCAGTGGTTCAATATAGTTTCAACATCTTGAATCGAACTCTAAATGATATCAGACAATGTTTCGTATGTAAAGAAAATACGCTACAAAGAAGAAAGTCAGTCTAGCAAAAAGAATTCTAAAATTGCGGATTATCAATCAAAAAGTGAAATACTAGAGAAAAATGAACAAAAACTGGCGAAGCCATGTTTTGCTTGCGGTGAACTACACTGGTACAGATTTTGCGATTTTAAGAATAAAAAATGTTTCAAATGTAAAAGTGTGGGTCATAAAAGCACGCATTGCAGGTCAAAAAATAAAGACAATAAAATAAAAAAATTAAAGTCCAACGAGGTAAAAGATGGAATAACTTGTTACCGTGGAAATAAGTAATAAAAATATAAAAATGCAACTTGACACTGGTTCGGATCTATCTATCTATCATAAATTTGCATACGTGGGGAAACCAACTTTAATGAAGACAAAGAAAATCGCGAGGTCAGTGACGGGAGAAAAAATACAATTTATTGAGGAATTTGTTACAAACGTCACGTTAAATAAAAGGAAACGCGAAAAGCTAAACTATTTGTCATAGAAAATACCACGAACTTACTTGGTACGAATTGGATAACAGAATTCCAATTATGGGATCTACCGATAAATTCTTTCTGTTACAAGGTAGAAAGTTTAAACACCGAAGCCCCAAAATTAATAAAGACACTTAAGGAAACATTTCCTACTGTTTTTTCTCCAGGTTTGGTTCCCAAGATGGAGGCAAAATTACCAAGATGGAGCAAAATTACAGCCAAAACAAAACGCTCAGGCGGTATTCAAAAAAAAAAGGAATGTGCCGTTTACCTCAGTTGAACAGATAGATAAAGAATTGGACAGATTAGAGAAAACCGGTATACTTAAAAATGTTGAGTATAGTCAATAGGCAACACCGACGGTATACGTGAAAAAAAAGTCTAAAGGAATTCGTGTTTGTGCTTATTTCTCGACGGGTTTAAACGCGGCACTCAAAGACGATAATTATCTTCTACCAACAGCGGAAGAAATATTTGCGAAGCTTAATGGAGGTACAATATTTATGAAGATAGACCTCAGCGACGCATATCTGCAAATACCGGTAGAAAAAGAAACGTCAAAACTTTTGTGTATAAACACACATCGGGGTCTGTATAAATTTAACAGACTACATTTTATGATTAAGGTCGCGCCTGCCATTTTCCAACAAGTAATGGATTCGATGTTGGGTGGTCTAGATTTTGCTGTAGTGTATCTGGACGACATCCTCATGAGAAGTACAAGTATAGCAGAACACGAGGAACATGTAAATGCGCTAGTTTCAAGAATACAGGATTTTGGATTTAAACTCAAGGAAAGCAAATGTGAGTTTTTTATAGAGAAAGTAAAATATCTAGGGCAGATCATCGATAAGAATGGTAGAAGTCCAGACCCAGAGCGAGCAGCCGGCTCCGAATGATATTACCACATTACAATGTTTTTTGGCATTAGCTAATTATTACCAAATATACATCACTAAACTGTATGATCTGCGGGCACCATTATATGAACTACTGAAGAAAGGAAAACCCTGGAAATAGACTAATGAATGTCAGAAACCATTTGAAAAGATAAAGGAAGTGTTAACATCGGAATTATTTTTAACTCATTACAACCCGGATTTAGAGATCATAGTAGCTTGCGACGCAAGTGCGTGTGGAGTAGGAGCATGTATCTTACACAGAATGACAGATGGTCAAGTAAAACCAATTGCGCATGCTTCTAGAGCACTATTTCCGGCTGAGAAGAATTACTCTCAGATAGAGAAAGAGGCGCTAGGAATAATATTTGCAGTAGCGAAATTTCACCGTTTTCTCCACGGTCGACATTTTAAGCTACAAATCGATCATAAGCCTCTAATTTTGATTTTTGGATCGAAAAAGGGTTTGCCGACGCATACAGCCAACCGACTACAGAGATGGGATGCAATACTGCTAAACTATAACTTCAGCATGGAGTACATACCATCGAATAAATTTGGCTACGCTGATGGGCTGTCCAGGGTAATTCCTAAAATGAGTGAACCATTAGAAGACACGGTAATTGCCTCACTGAAGTCAGAAGAAGAGATGAAATTTACTGTGTGTAATGCAGTTCGGGAACTTCCGGTAACTCTAGAAAAATAAAAGAAGAAGCCACCAGGGACAAGTATATCTTGAAAATAAAAGAAAAACATAGCCGATAGGGACCAGTACACAACAAATGTTTTTTTTTGCTTCATCCCTACAGTATTGTTATACAGAGAACGTGGGTGATTCCATACACACTGCAGAAGCAAAAAACTAAAGGATTTTCATACTGGTCATCCATGGCAGCACTAGGATGAAAATCAGCCTAATGTGAAATTTTGTATATTGGCCGAATATGGACAAGGACGTTGAGAAGGCAGTGGCAAAATGTAAAGTCTGTGCTTTAGCTGCAAAGCCCCCCCATAAAATTTAACCCTTGGCCAAAACAGATCTACCATGGTCTAGGTTACATGTGGATTTCGCAGGTCCACTGAATGGATGCCATTACATCATAGTAGTGGAGAGTTTTTCGAAATGGCCTGAGATACAAAGGATAAGAAAACCGACGACGCAAAGTGCTAAAAACTTCCTGTTGGAATTGTTCGCAAGGTTTGGTGTAGCAGACACAATTGTGACGGACAACGGAAGTCAGTTTACGTCGAAACAATTTAAAGATTTCTGCGAGGAATACAACGTCGAACATGTTACCACAGCTCCATATCACCTGAGATCAAACGGGTTAGTTGAAAAATTTGTGGACACCCTAAAAAGAGTTGTTAAGAAAGCTAGGGAAATACCTGCAGATGAAGCCCTACAGAAGTTTCTACAGGTCTACAGAATTACCCCAAATAACGGAACACCAGCCTCACAATCGCCAGCTGAGGTGTTGTTTGCAGGTCGGGTAAGATCTGTCTTCGACAAATTACTAACGAAAAAGACAAAGCCAGGTAGAGAAAAATATATTCAAGTGAAAAAATATATTTTAAGGTCTATAAGCAGAATAAATCATTCTGGGAGATTGGAAAAATAGAAAAGCGGATTGTCAATATGATGTACTTGGTGAAAAGCGAAAAATTCACGTGCAGACGGCACATTAAGCAGATCAGACGTGGATGACAGCGGTCCCGCGGAAGAAACGCCGATGGAGGTGATTTTCGATCCGTTTGATCTAACAACGCCTGCAACGATTTTACCTGAGGTACGCCGATCCAGGAGAAAAAGAAAGGCAACTGATCATTTAAAAGTGGATACAAAACGTAGGAAATACACTACGATGTTGCTAAAAAAATGAATTTTTATTTTGTTTTTTTCTTCATATTTCCTGTAAAAAATAAATAAAGAAAACTGTTTTACTCATAAGGAGTAAAGTTTTAGGAGGGGGGTGTTATGGTGAAACACGCCTATTCTATAGTTAATAAACTCTCCCACCTAATATAAGTAGGAGTGGTAAGAAAAACGAGGGTCAGTCGATGTGAGACGACAGTAGTTGACAGTTAGTCGAATACGAAAGTAGTCAGCGACCACAACAAGATTACTTTGCGTAATACCTATTATATCAAGTTCCTAACGTTTTGTACGTCGAACCTATTTTAGGACCGATTTAGTACAAATACAGGCCTTCAGTGCGAAATAACTCCACAACATAATATTTATCAGTAGCTAAGTATTTCAGGACAATGGTGAAAATATGGGATCTATTCTTTTTGCACAAGACCAAAGCTGCTTCCACGTAACTATCATGTAATTATCTTGAATAATAGTATGGAATGAAAATATAAATTTACTGACCCACACATTGAAAATACTGATCAGCTTATCCGATGATGCTCAATATTCCCATCCAATGAGTAAAAAGACAGGGGAGGTCAGTATCTGCATGAGAAGATCTGTCATCACTACGGCGAAAAACAAAACAGCTGCAATCTGGTATGAACATTATCTAGTATATGTAGTTGAGGGAGCAGGTGTTTCTATCCTCTGGTATTTTTCTATCAATATAAATCAAACAATACAAGCAACCCCCCCTGTCATTATTATCAAAGAAAGCAAAGAAAAAAATGGTTGTCACAAAGCGTACCAAGTGACATAAAGAAGCTGGAAACGGGAAAAGATTGCGGCAAAAGTATAATTGTTCAGGCTGTTGTTGGAGCTTTGGGTCTGATAAAAGAAGGAATTCAACAACAAATCAACAAAATCCTCGGCGCAACATCTCTCACGGAAATCAAAAACATATTTCTAACAAATTTCTGAACATATCCTTCGAAGAACTTTTTTTTACATTTACGTGTTATCATATTTCATTAATAGCTGTCTTTTGTTTAATTAATTGGCAACGACAAAATGCCACACCCTTTCTGTTACCCTAGGTCATTGGTTATGACCCTGTATGGGATTATAAAACAAATGCAGGGAAATATATTATTTAAATGATAATAATTTTATTAATGTTAACAACATTTACGTTTTTAGTAAGGAAAGAAAATAAAATATGCACGCGTTGCAAGTGTTCTTTTGACAATACGCATGTGTGTTATAATTCATTAATGAATCTATCTCTTTCACTGAAAATTTTAGGAATATTAGCCCTGAAGAAATGTGAAGAGGAATAAGGTTTTACTCCAGTTTTTACTTTGCCATTGATGGGAGTTTATCTAAATTTGAATGATTGGTTTTTGCATGGGCTCAAACACTGATTTATGGCGAAGTTGCGTTGTGCGGTAATACTGCAGACATAAAGTAGGCGCCGGATACATTCCTAAATAGAAATCTGTTTAGTCATTCTGAAAAGTAAATAAATACATTTGACAATGAGCCTGATTCACACAAACAAGCGAAATAGGATCTATATGGATCCCAGTGGAATTTATATGCCTATATGGATTCCAGTGTAAGGTTTAATATAACTGCTGGTCTGTGAACATTTTCTAATATATATTATATAAAGTGATAATAACATATTAACATAATAGGTAATATCTTACATAATTCAAGACTATACACTACTGACAAAAATAATCTGCACATATTTTAACCAATTTCATAATTTCACCTTAGAAAAATATTCCTATATCTAAATATACCGAGCACAAAACATAAATAAAATATAGAGGAATTCTGATCTCCCTACTTACTAATAATTTATAATTTTTTTTTTTGTTTTACAATACGTGTCAAGTAATATTTCGTTACTGTCAATGAGAAGCAGGTTGCGTAAACAATAAATCTCGTAGTGCTTTGTGTTATAGTGATTTCCTAAGCGAGGACTAGTTATGACACCAGGTCGAAATTATGGAGCACATAGTCAGACTCGAACTCAGTACTCAATAGTAATGTATGCCTTATATTATAGAAAAGATCATCACGTCTATGTGCTGTTATTTTGGAAGTGCGTTGTGACGTAATGGATACCGGCTTGTAATGAGAAATCGGAGGGCAGAGTTCGAATTTCGGTCGGTTTCGTTATATTCACTTACGCGAAAATAACCTTCGAAAGTTATGAAACCATCTCTTATCCCTCCAGCTATAGATTAAACAGAAGGATAGACTGGGTTCTATAGCCTTGTTTGGTAACAGGACTACTAGAGAAAAAAGGGCTTCCTACTGCGCGAAAATCTGCCGAGCCTGTCATGGATTGAAAGAGACATGATCGCCTAAGCGTTTAAGCCCTGTTTATAATTAACTGATTAATCTATATATATATATATATATATATATATATATATATATATATATAATATATATATAAATCTGCGTCATGTAATCCGTTTTTTTAATTCTATTTAGGATTTTCTGTTCGTTCGAAAAGAAGTATAAACGTATTGACTAGTTCATATATTTATACAACGTTAACTTCAATTGGGTTGGAGCATTTTTCTAGATGTTATTAAAATTGCTGTTTTGTTTATTTTTTTTTAAAATAAAACTATTATTTTATTTTCAGGTGAAAATACCATAGGCTCCGGAATAATCATTTAAAAATGTTATTGCTGATTGTTATGATTCATTTCATAATAAATATTGTTTAAAAAACGCCTGATAATTATGCACCAACCCAATAGATTTACTGCTAATATATGTGTAAAAAAAAGTCGGGCATAATTATATCACAAAGTTTTTTTTGTAAATTTATTTTTTAGTCTAAAACTACTTCAGAGATACACAGCGTTGTATTAAAACTGGATGCGTGGCAGTTGTGAGTTCAATCCCTATATCTGGTAGTGCTGAAATGTCACATAACATTGGTTCAGGGGGAAAAAGTTTGGTTATTTTTTTTTGTTTTTGTTTAGTTGCATATCAACCGCTAATTTTATACGCAATTTTATTTATTCATATTTTTTGGGTAATAATGGTTTTAGTCATACATATTTTACTAATTAACCCATAGCCGGGGGAATAGGCAAATTTATACCTATCGCGTGTTAGTGAATAAGACGAAGCTAAGGAACATTCGAATTCGGATCTCGAATTAACAGTTCGGCGCCGCTATCTATGTATTATAAAACTTGTATTAGACAACCATTATTATCTCAAAACAATTTTTACATTCTAAAAAATATACCTTTTTTTAAAATAAGCCGCAAGTGTTTTTAAGCCGTAAAAAAGCAAATCAAACAATCACTCACTCAAATAAATTTCCGAACCGTTATCCATTAAACTACCCGCACATCCTAATTTACAGCACCTGGTTTTCCCAAGCGGCCACCCATCTAAGTATTGACCAGGCTCGAAGTTGCTTAACTTCAGTCATCGGAAGGGAACCGGTATTTCAACGTAATGTAGCCTTAAGACTGAGGGAAAACGGATACGTTAAACTGCTGAATGTTAACTGATCTGAAATATCCCCGTAAGCAAGGAAACTAAACCACGTGGATTGAATAAAGGATCAAAACTTCGTGATGGTTACTGAGTACGACGAGAAAGACCTGAAGAAGGACATAGTGTAATGGTCGAAACATTGTGAGTATAATAATCTAGATGAGCATGCTTTGTCTAAATACTAAGGCATATAGTACAGCTTATCCCTAAGCTAAAAATCATTCGTACTGAATTTGGAAACTAACTTAATCGTTTTCCATGAAGTTAATTAAAACTTCATAGAATATTGCTCTCGACAGACCAAATCGGGACGACATTCGGATCCATGTCAATGAGGTTAATTATATTTTGTAATTATTTCAACCGATGCAAGGTTATAAAGCCACTAACACTCAAGGGGTCATTGTATATGAAATAATAAGTAAAAAGAGAAGAGTAATTAACGAGGCATATGTAGAATAACCATACAATAAACAGCACTTACCGGCGTAAGGGTCCCAGCTAGCGTCCAGCTGGCGGACAAAAATAAAGTATAGATAACGATTGGTATTGCATTTAAATTTTTGACGATCAAATTTAGTTAGAATGCATAGAGCCGGAAGAGATTTTCACAAGCAAGAAGTGCGAGAAATGAAACTGTTATCATTGAACGTACGGTAACAACTAGCCAATTCAACTATAAATTGACGAGGCCTTATTGCCAATCTTATACTGTGCTTACACTCATAAAATATAGTTACCGTAGAGTAAAGTTCATCAGAATAATTACCATGAAAGTATTCAAAAGTCAGGGAGCAGCTACGTTATTGCCGTTGGAAAGTCAGTGAATCCAAAACACCAGTTCAAAATTCATCATATAAAAACTCTCAATATATATTTGGATATATCGTATATACTCGAGTATAGTGTGATTTTTATGATCAGTATACAATCAGCAAAAATAGAAGAGTTATATTTTACACATGTAATTTTTCTTAAGTGGTTACCCGTTGCACTATACGCATCAATGTTTTCTGAAGGTGTTAAAATTCTTGCAAAATATCAGGGTTTTCGGTATATATGAGGTCTGCTTATACACAGCTATATAATGTACAAGAGTAGAATAATTATAATCATAAAAGATGTAGTAAAAAAAAAGAATTCGAAAATAAGAATTGATTTATCGTAGGAATTAATGGATTTATTTTTGATCAAACATTTTTATTAATGCAAACTTAGTGGATACCAGTATTTGAATTAGACGCCTTTCTTTTTTTTTTTTTTTTAACTGCGATCAATATGCGTGCTGTAGATCATAAGGACAGTGTTAAATTGTCTTGATCTCTGTGGATGAACGATCAACAGGACCGCCGATCAAACGCTGGTTTTGTCTACGACGTAGGTTCGAGCAAATTTTCTTTAAGTTTTTTTTAGATTACGGAGGACAGTTTACGTAATAAACACTGTTTAAAAAAAAAAAACAAACAAACAAAAAAAAACAAGAGTCTATTTATTACTGGGGGATCCACTAAAAATAACGTTTAAAATATTATGAATTAATCTGTAAAAATATTTGAAGGAAATAAATGTAGAAAATGCAATTCGGAACGACTCTAGATTATTTGATTAAATGAAGAAATGGGGAAAACGGGATCATGAGGTTAGCGATCTTAATTGTTTCGTCCAAGAAGTTTAACGTCCCGAAAGGGTAATAAAGCCGTTTTTATGACATCCTTGACAATCATACAGAGTAGATGCTTACTATCGATAGCAATTGAGAATATATACATATATCTTTGCGTTGCAAAGCGCATTCTCAAGTAAACACCGAAAGAAAAAAAAAGAAGCCATTTTGATTCCAATATTATCATGCGACCTTTACATCAGGTCAGAATATTAAATTAATAAAAATCAAACGAGATAGATGGAGAAGTAAGAAAAATCCTTACGTTCGATAGCAATGAGTTAAAAAAAAAATAATTTAACGATAGATGAAACTCGAATCAGGAAGAAACATTTCAAACCCAACGGCAATTTTCGTTTGAAATAGTACGAGGCTGAAAAGAATGGTCTCTTTGATATTAAACGAAGCGTGAAAAGTGGAAATGAGTCTTGCAGAGATAATGTCGAAATGCCTGCTGAAAGATAGAGATAAAAAATGAATAAAAAAAAATTGTAAAACATTCCACAAGATGATCTACAGTAATATTTAAAGATCGTTTCATACAAAATGGAGTAATCCAGTTTAATATGTAATGTTTATGCAACTCTCACACAATGTGCGCATAAACGCATCCCCACCACAAACACACATATTCATACCCCCCACACATATATATATATATATATATATATATATATATATATATATATATATATATATATATATATATATATATATATATATGCGTTTGTCTGTAAAAAAAAACGGGTTCGGTTTACACTCCTTTCCGGTTTCTTGAACAAGAGTATAGAATTTTTTTCGCTTGTTTCCTGTTTAGGATTGAATTTCCGGTTCTTTCCAAAGTCTTCTCCTTTTCTTTCTCCCCACTAGCCTCGTGCGTTGTCGCTTTACTTGGACGTAATTGATTAAAAAATACAACTTGTTTAAAATTTAATATATTTAGCGGAGTAGAATACAGGATATTGTCGATGGTGAATTCATTGACATATATAAGGAATACATAAGGAAACTGCCGGTTTCATGCTTATCTTCAAACGCAGATATATGAAGAGTGAAACTAAGTCAGGAGGCAGTACTGATTCCGATATCATTATTCACTTTCTCTATTTCTCTTATTAAACGTTATTTTACATAATAGTCTACATATTATAAATAATATATAATTTTCTGTTTTAACAGCATATCAGTTATTTAATGCCGTAAAAGATACCTTTTTATTGAATATATGGTTTGTAAATAATCCTTTGTGTCTTCGGTTCAATAACCTGTCACTTATGGCATTGGAGCGGAGTTAATAATGCTATAATTTGTGGTACACAGTAAGAAAGAAAAAGAGACATAATCCATTAAACTATATATTTAAAAAAAAAAAATAATTAAAATTTCAGCGTCTCTTTTCCTTCGTGCGCATGCGTAGTCGCATCAGTGTAACATCATATTTGTACAATCACAGCCTAAATAAGAAAACGTAAAAACCTTTTTTCCACTTTGACATAGATTTTCCTAAAATTGTTCTTTATATATTAAATATTATATAACGTTTCCCAATTTTATGATTATAATTGTAATTATTTATATTAGTAACTGATGGGTGATTAACTTCAACATTGAAAAGATCCTTCACCCTGAGCGTCATCAAAAGAGGCCCAGATTAAACAAAATCAGATTTCAATAACAAGTTGTTAACCTCAGCCTCCAAACTTACGATGACCTCAGTCAAGTTGAATTGCCTAATCACTGTCGACATTTTATACTCGAATCGTAATCCCAATTTGTCATAGAACAATAAGCAAAATGATTTAACTTTAACTCTCATTCACACAAATACGTTCAAACCGTCGAACTATCTTCCAGTGATTGGAATAAACAGATGAATTTGTTACTATTCTTTCCTTCACTTCACCTTGTCTAGCCTTTCCGCCATGCAAACAAAAAGAAATGATTTCGATCTTATCAACAGAATTATAATCGTTTTGCCGTAAGCTTTTATGACCTCTGCCATTATTAATTCCAACGGCTTATCGCAGAACCCCTAGATGTATTGATGCAAACTCTTGTGTCAATAGTAAGAGCTACAGAGTTTCAAAAATATTGTATTGAAGTAGAGAAATTATTGTATTAAGTATATTATAATGACTTGTTTCGTAACTATGGCTTCTTCGAAGTCATGATGAACAAATCGATATTGTTTGTCCATTTGAAATATTATATTTATTAGAAAATATATTCAATTTAAATACAGAAAACAGTGATAAAATTACATCAAAGGGCCGCAAATTTCGGCTTGTACTATTATCCTGTTACGAAATGGTGTCAGACAAAAAGCGAAATAAACCCTTATAACGGAATGTGCATTTCGTAATATTCAAAATCTGCGTGTGTGTGTACATTTGCGCATATTATAATTCAATAACATACCTAGAAATATTTCCTTCAAGTAAAATACATATAACAATGGCAAGTAATCATATTCATTAACGAAACTTTCAAGTTCAAGAAAATCTTATAATTTTCATATAACTTAGTTCTTGCTTGTTTCTTACCACCTGCTTTACTATTTGAATGCTTAGCTCAGGTTAAGGGATGTCCAGACTTAGTGGAAGGGATATTTATTATTCGATTGTCATTTAGAACTTTGTCAAATTATGTGCTTGTTCTTGTGCATATGTTAAATGACATATTTAGGCCATTCACGTATAACACAGTCACACGAATTTATATTACAAACGCGCATGCAAGGGCACGTCGGCATAGTGTAATGGTTAGCAAGCTTGTCTCACTAAAGCAGTTACGACTGAATAGTGAGTTTGATCTTCATTGAGAGCCCCCGTACTTTCGGCCTTGTGCCATATCTAAGCAACGCTTAGAAAATCAGTACAAACGCGCATGCAATATCACACGGAGACAGCGGGTTACCGATAGAGAATCAGCTAGTCTTTTTTTGAGCAAATATATCAGCTAGACACAATGTAAGTTTTACTCAACTTTCTTAACACCTACGTATCAAAGATGGACTGTCTTTTGTTCCTGGTTAAAAATCAAATTAACTTCTTTTCACCAGAAGTCAGTTGTTTTTTTTTTATCTTGTGACAGATTAGCAAAAAATGCATTCCAAAAGCTAAACAAAGTACACAGAAACAGGTTTACCTCTTTAGAAACAATAAAAACTGTGCTGAATTGTTATAGTGATTTTCTAAGCAAAACTTAGGTCTGACACAAGGTCAAAAGAACGGGGTACCCAGTGAGGATCAAACTCAATACTCAGTCGTAATTGTTCTAGCGAGACAAGCTTGCTAATCATTGAACGCCATCGAGGTGTCCTAGCTGAATTACTATGTCACATCAATCATCTTCTGTCTAATTACTATTTTGTTAATTCACAGCACGCAACTCACACATCATTTTTATTTATTTATTTATTTTTTATTTTATTTTTTGCGATTGCCGATAAAAGCCGCGGTTCATGTGACCTTCAAGTTACCAGGAAAAAAGTTATCGTATTTCAGAAATACGGTATCGTTCAAACAAAATGTGGGGCCGTTTATAAGTAGGTGAATTCTTGTGTATTACACCCACTTGGTCTGGACTGACACCAGTTAATTGGCGCTGCTGCAGGACTATAAAACCTCGTACTGAATCTTCCTCTTCATATTTTCACTCCTTGTATTTGAGAATTCGATTGGTAAAAAAGATTTGTTCAGTCTTCACATCTTTAGAGACATAGGCATCAGAGTTAGATGACGCTTCTTCCGAAGGAGCACACTCAAACAGACATAAATACATACACTACCGATAAACTTAAGTTGTTCTGCTTTTCAGCTGTTCTTGTACGCGCCATTACACTTTCTATGTTTGCTAATCATTAATTAGACATACAGAAATACATAAAAGTATATCCGTGCTGAGAATTTATTAGTTTTCTCCTTTTTACCTCGACAAATGATGACAGCACTTCATTGAAACGTCGAAATTTACATGGTGGTCGCAGCTTTTAAGTGAGCTAGACGTGATGGCCAGAAAAATATCTTTTTTTCTCTCCGGTAATCTTTAATCTTAATTTCTCATACTCACTTTCTCTCTGTGTCTCTCTTTCTCTTTAACAAACAAACAAAAAAAACAAACAAACAAACACACACACACACACACACACACACACACACACACACACACACACACACACACACACACACACACAGACACGCGTCCGCGCGCTTTTATATGATTGAATGTCTACAGGGTGCGGTGGATCAATTGTCGTCTAAATTACACAAACGGGACATATTTTATCAGATATATTTATCAAAATTGCACAAAAATATCTTGATATACTAAAGAGTATATTTATCCAATAAAATCGCCATTGATTTCAACCTCGGTTTCCAGACAACTTTGGAATCTCCTGCAAATCTGCTGCTGTTATAATCCAGGCCTTCAATTCATCTTGGTTCATACAAGGAATTTTTTTGGTCTGTCGCACAACTCCACCCCTCACATAATAATAAAGCGAATTGCAGTTGTATTGTGTTTGAGAAATTATTATGACTGGGTTCTCCTTCTTGCGTGGTTTGGTGGGGAATCTTATTGCTAGATATATGTTTTTCCAGCAGTCACCTTCTTGATCCAGGACAGCACTATCTCCTCAAGGCACTTGATATACACGTCCGTATTGAGTCTGAGGCCCTGTGGGAAGATACATGGAGGCAAAACGTCGCCATTACTAGTGATCCCTTCAAACACCATGATCGTGACTGGATATATCTTCCACTCTCCTCAGATTGACAGAAAAGCACTCTGAAATGTTCGCATTGGAGCTTCCGGCGTGAATGCTAATCAGTACAGCATGCTGTTTCCAGATTTCTGGTGTAGTGAATTGCGTCATGGTTCTCATTCTCTCACAGACGGTGCCCAACTGACCCTACTATACTATGCAATCGACAAAATAAAAAAAAAAGACTGCGCATGTGCGAAATTGAAAATATAAAATGGCGACAATTTATCCATCGAAACCTGTATTTCTATTTGACACCAGAGGTTAGTAAATATCAGTAAAGTTGAAATTAGATTCTTGACATTTTGATCATGTTGGAGAAACGAGTGGGAAAATGATCGCAACATTTTAACATCATTTTTTTTTTAAAGAACATTCACACTGGCAATCGAGTTTCAATAAACAATTTTAGCTTTGTTCATATTTAATTCTCATATTCAGTTTTTACCCTAGTTGCACCTGGACACTAATGCTGGAGATTAAAATAATATCGGGTCATCATAATACGACAGAAAGAGTACATCCTATTCTCGATCTTTTCAATAATATTGTCATATTTATTGTGTTGTTTCTTGATAAGATTTCAAAGTCTGCCACCTTTGGCCACGGCCCTTTAAACGCGTTTCAATTCCGCCAACAACGAATAGCAGAAATGTCACCATCGACGTTCCGTATTTATTTTGTTCTTCTTGCGAGATCAAGTGATTTACGCATCTTTACACGTACTTTTAATTTTAAAACATTTGACCTGTAGTAGTGTGACACCTATTCGCAATTTGTCCTTCCCATGTTTACGTTACCAAAATTTGGTCTTCTTGCAAAGATTTTGTTGTCCTTTTGAGTACTAATGGATTTGGTTTGTAGATTGAAATTTACATGGTAAACATTCTAGGTATTCGCACAGTTTACAGTGGATCGGACCCCCACACCCTTTCAGATATCTTTTCTCTATTTGGAAAGTAAACTACTACTTCTATCACTACTACTACTACAATAATAATAATAATAATAATAATAATAATAATAATAATAATAATAATTCTTATTATTATTTGATTTCTGGCCTGTACAAATTTCTTCCCGGGTGCTGCCAAAAGAACTAAGGTCAGAAAAAAAAAAAAACAAAACAAAAAAAAACATATTTTGCATAGATAAAGCCCTTCGTAAAGTGTGGGCTGTACTTGTGACAACATTTTTTTTTGTTTTTCTTTGAGGCATCGGCTAGCAGGAGTCCCTTCAATTAGTCTACTGGAATCTTTTCCAACCAATCCTAGGGCTCCAAATACAACAGGGATTGTTGATGTTCCCGTGTGTCACATTTTCTTCCTTCGATTTCTCTTGTATACTCATTTCCTTTCGGCTCCCAATCAGAGAACTAAGTTCAGAAATGGCATCATGAAATTTTCACTGATTATTTTTGTAAAAATAAATTACTAAATAAAAAAATAGAGTAGAGCCATTTTATATATAAACAGCCCGCTTGTTTTAATTTTAAGGCATGTCTTCTCAGGAATCTTTTCCGTGATTCTAGAGAACTATTTCCAATTACACCGAGACTCCAACAAACACTAGAATTATGGATGTCTTCATCTGCCATATCTTTAAAATTTACATTTCAGTATCCTTTCTGACATATTTCTGAAGATCATGTCTAATGGATGTTAGTTATCAGTAATCTCCTGCTTAATTTCCTCTCAAAGTTCTCCACCGCCTTAACCAGGTATTGAACTCACACGCTTTTGGGTCCTGTCCCTGGATCTAACTAACACCTTTATCCACTATGCCATGTGTCTTAGACATAGCACGTGGAATTAGAACAGTCTACCCCAGCGAGCGAAATAAAAGGTTCAATTCGACATTTCAACTACCTGAAGAAGGCCGGAGAGTACAACGGCGGAAACGGTGTAATAAATATGGCGACAAAGATGAGGACAATAGTCCGAATAATGTAAATACTGTGAATGGATTTTTGTTTGTAATCTTTAGTTAAACAGGCCGGCCTATTAGCACTTAGATGTCTGCACCGAAGAATGTGTAACTTTCTGACTTGTTGACTTTTAGTGTCAAGCCTATGTTAGTATTCGAATTTTTTTGGCAATAGTCATAAAAACGATTGGCACAATTTTCAATATATATTCCTGTCAGACTTTCTGTGATGAGCAGTTATCATTATTTACAAAATTTAGATTTCAACTATAATCCTCATCTTTGTTGTTGTTACACCGGCGAGACAATGGCCTAGTGGATTAAAGCATTGATTCGTAAATTTGGCGAAATATACTTAGAGTCATTTGAAACAGACGAGAAATTACTGAGCAGTGTAAAATCTAAGAAACAGATGATATTCCTAAAGGAAACAGTTTAGCAATGTAAATTAAATAAAGGGTTCAGTTCAGAATTCCCTGATTAATATATACTTGAGGAAGGCCTGAAGATACAATGGCCGAAATATTGTGATAAACAACAACAATGATGAAGACGATAGTCGAAATATAAATAGTGTAAATAAATTTACGATACATTTTTTTCGTGTTAATTAGTTTTCTTGTGCAGTTCAGATATTTATTTCGGTGTTTTTTTTTCTTTTTCATTTCATTTGCGGATTTTATAGAAGATTGATATCAATAATCTTCCGCGGTTTTTCTCTCTGTTCGATTTAATCAGGTCAATTGTTCTGGCTGAGTCTTTGCTAAATTCTATGGTTCACCAATTTCCAGATAATATTGTGGTTTTCATTCTTTAAGACAGATTCTTGTTTGTGTATGTAGACGATTGGTTTGTAAAGTAAAGTTGTAGTTCTTTGCACAATCCTCACTGGATCAGTCTTCCCGCCCATTCCTATCTATTTTCATAATGTTCAATACCAACGACTGCATTCGCTTATTATTCGATGATTGCATTATCACAATTTATGCATCGCATGCATTTACTAATCTTGTAGCTCTTGGCATTGATATAATTGGTTCTTCTACCTCTTCTTCTTCTCCCTCCTCTTCTTCTTTTACTTCTTCTCCCTCGTCTTCTTCTCCCTACTCTTCTTTTGCTTCTTCTTCCTCTTCCTCTCTTCTTTCTCTTCTACTTGTTCTTCTTCTGCTACTTCTTCCTTTCTATTTCTACTCCTTCATTTTATTCGTCCCCTTCTACTACTACTACTACTACTACTTTCTTCTTCTTCATCATTCTCCACCTGTCTTCTTCTTACTCTTCTACTATTTATTCTTTCTTTCTACTTCTACTTCTATTTATTCCTCTTCCTCTTCTTCTACTTCTTCTATTACACCTTCTTCTTTTCTACTTTTACTTCTACTCCTCCTTTTTATTCCTCCTCCTCTTTTTCTTCTGCTTCCTTTTCTACTTCCTCTTCTTCTTCCTCCTCCTCCTCCTCTTCTTTTCTTCTTCTTCCTCCTGTTCTGTTCTTCTTCTTCCTTTCTACTTCTATTCCTCCTCCTTCTCCTTCTTCTTCTTCTTCTTCTTCTATTCCTCATCCTCCATCTTCTTCATCTTCTTCTTCTTCTTCTTCTTCTTCTTCTTCCTCCTCCTCCTTCTTCTTCTTCTTCTATTCCTCCTCCTCCTCCTTCTTCTTCTTCTTCTTCTATTCCTCCTCCTCCATCTTCTTCTTCTTCTTCTTCTTCTTCTTCTTCTTCTATTCCTCCTCCTCCTTCTTCTTCTTCTTCTATTCCTCCTCCTTCTTCTTCTTCTACTTTCTCTTTATCTCTCTCCTTTTTGTTCGTCTTCTGCTTCATATTCTCCTAGTTTTCTTCTTGCAGTTAGAAGCAATGGTAATAACAAATTAACTAGAAGTATTAATAAAATGAAAATTAGTAACATCCGTGTAAATCGATTAAAAAATAAATCTGATTTTCTGTTGGAATTTGTGACGATTAGTTTCATATCATTTTCGATATTTACCTAATTATCATGAATTCAATTTTCTTTCGAGTTCCTTCCATTAGAACCCGGCTCTGATTTTTCTTTCTTCTTTCGTTTTGTGTCTTCCATTTATTAATTTTTTATAGCGTTATATATATATATATATATATATATATATATATATATATATATATATATATATATATATATATATATATATATATATATATTCCCATTTATGCATCGCAGACATCAGCTACTTAGGAGATGACCATAACGCAATGATTTGCATATATGTGGTACCAAGGTGGTACTATTGGATGCTCTACAAAATGCATTTGTACCAAACTTAAAGTATTTTTCATGGATTACGTTTTCAGTTGTTCTTAGTCATTTTGTCTCATTGTTTATTTTTTCGCTAATTTCTTTTCACTTGTTTTTATATTCTTTAGAATATTATACAGATTTTTTTGATAACGCATTATCAAGAATTAATCTACATGAGTAAATGCGAATGTCAGTGTGTCACATTTTCCCACCTTACTCCTAGAAGCCATAGCCCAACATATCATACCATTTTGGAAACAGGCCGACTGCGTGAGCAAATTAAAAATATTTCGGGTCGGATCCGGATCAGCGATCCTGAAATTTTGGGTTTCTAAGTTTTCATTGCTGCAATGGTTTTCGGCGATTTTTTAGGTGATTTATTTATTTATTTTGCGACGAAATCTGTTGACGGTAACAATTTTATAACTTGGAAATAAATTTGGGAATAATCGAAATTAATTGCGAAATCCAGCAAAAGTCATCCATGAAATAAAAATAATTCTTTGTACCTACATCAAATTGTCTTTAAAATAAGTCGCGACAGAAGAATTATCGTTAACGTTTTAAAAAGATAACTTAAATATTAATGTATTACTTAAATGCAGCGAGTTTGTAGTTTATTATTGCCTATCGCATACGGCAGCTGTATGTCAGGTAAAAAAGAAATCTACAGTAACAGAAGACCAGACTGCAATCAAAAGAGCCAAGGGGCAGTGAGAATAATAAAGTCCTGTGCAGAAAATAAAAACAAAAAAAACAAAAAAAACAAACAAAAAACGGATCAAACGGTGGTCAAAAGATCTTTGAATATTGAGAATGTGCAAAACTTTGGGACTCTCATAATTCTGAAGATGCCAAAGGCCCAAACAAAGAAACCTCCGCGTAAGCCAGCATAAATTCTGACCGATAGGGTGGCTTTTAAGCTAGTAATTAATATTTTACTAGTATTTCCTTCATCTTCATTTCAGTTATTGAAATAACATACAGGTCATCATTCCATGATAAATATAATAAAAAAAACAACAAAAAAAACCCCTCCATATTTTATGTATGATGGACTCTCTCGTCTAACTATAATGTTTTTACAAGATGGGAAAGCCTGTCATGCATAAGATGAGGAGTTACTCTTCAATCACTCCGTATATAAAGAATAATTATCTGATGGGACTTAAACTCATGCTCCTCATCCATGCAGTTTTTTTTTTCCACAGGCTATTCACGGCATCCCAGTAACAAAACATTGATAACGGTTTTGTAAATCCAGCTTAATAATTCAGCCAAATATATTAGCATGTGATTGTAGCACCCCGCTACACTAGATCTATATGGATTGAAAGATCGAGCAAAAACGTTGAAAAGAAGCAGTTTTATTTTGATGTGAGCGTAACATTGCAGTTTTCAGCGTGAAAACTGAGATTGATGTGTCTAGTTAGAATTCCATCAAAAACCGTTCACTTATAAATTGAGTCCATTCCTTCTTCCCACCCCCCGACCCGACTCAGATAGGCATCAATAGCAAAACATAGTTGCCTTTCTAACTTTGTTTGGTAACCAGAACGGCAGCTTCGAATACAAAAGCGACTGTTTGACTAGTAACTCCATCTCAAAAAGACTTACTTGCTACGAAATCCATAGCAGCAACACGTACTTTGTTGAAGATATGTATTTTATTCAACTAGCAGTCTACTTTAGCGTTGCTTGTAATATTATTTGAGTTGCTTAAAAGAAGGATTTGTCAGTTGTTATTAATTTTCGAATGACATTTCTTTCATCTTATTTTTATTTCAAATATATTTCTAAATACACATTTCATCGTTCATCGATCGATACTTAGCAGCTTCGATCAGAAATAAACAATATGAATCCCTTATCCCGAGGTGCCTGTCTTATTGTGACAGCTGTCATACCGATTAGTCTACGGTGACCACCATCTGTAGTCTTTCAAATCTAGTCATATAGATATATTCCTAATTTTCCTCTTATTTTCTTATATTTCTATTTCCTTTTTCTTTTCTTTTTTTTTCAATCCTGATTTCAATGCAGAATAGGCATTCTCCATCTCTTTAAGCAGGGAAAGTTCCACTCTTTTCTTCTGATTACGTTTCTTTCTTTGCTTCTCAACTTTTTCAGCTCTTCTTGTTATCTCTTTGTAAGCAATTTTCTCTGACAGCGAGTCTCTTTAAACGACAAATATTTTACTCAGCAATAAAATGGTTCTTTTCTTTTTTCTATATGTCTTTTACTGTTCTCATCTTGTGGAATGATTTCTGCTCCAGGCATCCTTCAACTGATTTTCGGATTGTGCAAAGTATTTGAAGGCCTATCAGGAAGGCCTTGATACGATTATCATTTGTATGACACTTCATCATCTTTTATTACATTTTGGAGTTCGTAGTCAGAGTCTTATAAGTCTTAATCTTATTTTTTTTAAGATCATCTTCTTGGCGACGTTGTTCTCGTGAAACTCTCCTTGTCAACCCGACTCGAAATAATTCTACGTTCTTATATCTTCGGATGACTGATTTTTTTTCTTTTTAGAATTGACGATGTCTTATGATCTTAAGAGTTTTTGATAAAGCCACGTCATTATCAACTAAAGAAGTAGCCCCCCCCCCCATGAAACACGAAAATCACGAGTTCAAAAAAAAAGGTCTAACTCCAAATGTTTCCAAAATAAACATTAAACCCTCAACGTGCATTCTAAATTCCGGCAGAACACGCTTCATCCAATGTTAGTTGGGTCAACCCAAAAGATCCGTTTAAAAGGGTATTTGTAAAAAAGGAAATACACGAAACAATTTTTATTTTTTTTAGCATAAAAGCTCATGACAGAAGAAGACAGGTTTTTCCAATAACCACGAGTCCTTTTTTAAAATCTGATCGTTTAATAAATGTTTTAATTTTGATTTTCATCGGAGTTCTTTTTTCGTAACAGATTTAATGTTTAGTATAGAGGCTGCCACGAATAGGCAAAAGATTCTATTGGTCAGTGTGAGATAGGACTGAAACGAATATTAAGGCACGCAAAAAATCGATAACATCAGCAAAAATTTAAATCTGCATAGGGCAATTGGCTCATTCGCTTTAAAGGCAACGTTGATTCTGATTCCGCAGAACTAGGTTGGGTCAAAAATATTTTATTCGGTTTTTCAATTGATAGCGATTTTTGCATTTTGTTTAGAGTCGATTTAATGTTTAGTATTTTTTAAAAAATTTCGGGTGTGTGAGATAGGCAAGAAGTAAGGCATGTAGCAACATCAGCACGGCAAGGCAATTTTAAAGGCAAAAAGGAAGCCAAAATATTTTAAGTCAATTGATAGCGATTGCTGTATATATATATATATATATATATATATATATATATATATATATATATATATATATATATATATATACAAAATTACGTTGTATATAGGGAAGCTTTCCGTAGCCGAGCGGAAAACACACTGGATCAAACGTAATTAAAAATTTAAAACTTTTACAGTTTTTTAGAGTTTCGTAGATAAACCATCCAGCAATCATTCCGTCCACAGATGGAGATAAAACGTTCACTGAAGACAACTGAGACGGCACTGCGATTAAGATTTTCATTAAGTTTTTTTCTTCATTTCTTACAAGTATTTGCTTTCATGGTC
Organism: Acanthosepion pharaonis; assembly: GCA_903632075.3. NCBI lineage: Eukaryota > Metazoa > Mollusca > Cephalopoda > Sepiida > Sepiidae > Acanthosepion > Acanthosepion pharaonis. The sequence goes on along the minus strand of CAHIKZ030000222.1, from coordinate 2,220,978 downwards.
AGTCATAAATTACGTACAACAGTTTAAATGTTTTTTAATTCGAGCGCTTTCGGCTAATCTATTACAATTATCAATCACATTTATGTTATCAGTATATGTATATAATCGCATATATATATATATATATATATATATATATAAAAGAATGTGAATGTTTTTTATCTTGGAAGAGGGACAGAATTTTGTGATCGTGTTCATAGTTGATATTATTGAGAGTTGGCTTCTTTTTTTTATTATTAACGTTTCCATTATGTTTAACCGTTTTTGTCTGTGGATGAGGCTAAATCTTTTTCTTAAACCATTTTCTGGTGAAAACAGGTTTCTAAAGATTAATATAGCAAGCATTGCACTGTGAACAAGCAGTCGTATTTTTTTCTGGAATCTCTTCAGTCACTTCTAAATATTGGAAAACACATTTTACCTGATTTTCAACGTATTATGCACAAACAGAATTTATGTGGGAACCTGCTCAAACAGATTGTAATAATATAAAAAGAACTGACAATAATTCAGTAATTGATAACCATTCCTTTCTGTAATAAACAAAAGAAAATAAAAACAGAAGCGGTTCCTCTTTCGTGAAGAATATTGCTGTGGGATATCACTCCACTTATATGGCAGCAATTGTTGGAAAATTTCCCCACAGACACGGAAAAAAATAGAATTAGCAGAAATGTGGTTCTACAGAAGGATACTGAAAATTTCATGGGCGGAGCGAATAAGCAGTATAGATGCCTTGAAGAGACTCACAAGAGAAAGAACACTTATACTAAAAATTAGGAAAAGAGAGCTGAAATTCTTGGAACAAATGATGAGGAAGGCAGCTTGGTGAACTTAACCCTCACGTATATTAGGGACAAAAAGATAGAAGAATGTCGATTTTATAGGAAAGTGTTATGGTCCGGTTCCTTGTACCACGGTGATAGTCGAGTTAGAACCAATAAAGAAGAACTCGAATATGGATATGGAATAACACATATTACAAACAGGAATATATACAGAGAAGTAGAAAGTGTTAGTACGAACAATCAGGTTTAGTAGTAATTGTCTGAACGCGACTCTGTTTTGGACTGCCTCTGACTCGACTGACTGACACGCTCGCTCTGACTGACTGACTGACAGACGGACTTCTGACGGACTTCACTCCAGACTTCAGACTTCACTCCAGACTTCAGACTTCACTCCCTGCCTCCTCTTGAGGCGCAGTATTTATTACGTATGGAATCTAAATCTAAATATTTTTACGTAATTTTATTGTTATGGTAATTTACCCATGCACGCATGGACTCTCCCAGCTATAAATAGGAGCAGGTACTGCCATTTAGAGTGTGAAGTTTCCAGCAGTCAGCTCTGACAGTCGAACCGAACATTCTTGCTGTAACACTCTCGTTCGTATATGTTTGTATTGCTGTTTCTGTTAATATATTTGTTTAACTCAGTTCCTCTCTTTGTGTCTTTATTTCTGGCTCTAATAAGGTCACAGCATTCATGCTTTTAACTATACAAATATTTTACATAATTTTATACATTCAAAGTAAAAAGTATGTTTATTCTTAGATATATATACATTTTGTAGTCATAACGTTTATTCTTGGTAATTTTGCTATAAAAATTCATTTTTATATATAATTTTTCAGTGTTGCATTGATTGTCATTTTACAATAAAAAAAATATTGTTGTTATAAAATATGCAGTTGAGTTTTACCTACCAGTTTTTCCTAGAAAAAGTATCAGGATAAAACTTTCCGAAAAAAACTGATGATCTGAAAATTAAAGCAGTGATAGCATCTACCACGAATCCATAATAAAATTTAGTAGGTGTAATTAGTACATATTAAACGCTTCAACAATTTTAGCATGGGAGATAAAGAAATTGAATATAGTATTTGGTGCCCTAGTGGTAGTTTCGCCCAACACCGGAAGTTACTAATGAACCAAAACATTAACTTAAAGTTATGTTATTAAATTATCGCCTCTTATTTCGATATCTTGTCAGGTGCAAATTCGTTCAGAAATATCCAAAATGCCGGCTGTATAAAAACGCTCTCTCAGATCGATGGTGAAAAATGGCTTCGAGAGATTGAAGCGTGTAGGTTTCAGCGTGAACCATCGTTCAGACTCACAAAAAAAGAACTGCCTTAGGTAACAGAAAATACATCAATTGATGACTTCCAACAGCAGCAACCATCTAAAATGGACATCTCACATAAGACGAAAAGAGAATGATGACATAATCAAGCCAGGATGCTGACGTAACACGTTCTTAAACAAAAGCTAAGGAAAGAAGCTTCCGATTAATTCTAGAAAGAGCGATAACAACTACTGGATTATTTAACTGAAAAACGATTTTCAGAGAAAGATTTTATAAATTTCAACCGAAACTAGTTGTTTGTTCAGTGCATATGTTCATGCTTTTCTAAGCTTTAAACTGTAGTAAAAATACCATGTTTCCTCAATGAACTTCTTCATTTGTAATGGCATTGTTCATCATTGACAGTACTATAGATATTGGATAATACATAGCCTTTCAACTCTCAGATTTTATATTCCAATATCTTAGTACATTGTAAAAATTCTGGAAGGTTTCATTTTTTCGTTACAAATTGTTAAAATAAAATAAAAACATATAATTAATAAGAATAATAGAATATATATTGAATTAATGAAAGTATACTTAGTGTGTCCACTCCGACAGATGATGCATTTGAGTGCAAGTGACTATATGAATCTAAAAAAGGCCATTAACAGAACTGCATTAAATATGGCGACCCATCAATATACAACAATATGGGAGAGAGTGGAATACTTACTTAAATACCCACGAATAAATTGCAAAAAAGGGAAGTAAATAAAAGGATGTACCTACAGAAAATAATTCAAATAAATATGATAAACTATAATTATATGCATAGATACCGTAATTGTTATCACCATGTTTCACTTCGCAATGAATCGAGTTTGAATTCGAGGCTAATTTGCTGCTCACTTTTACAAACATGCCTTTGGGAAACGCGTGAATATATCACATCTAACATTTTCCAGCTATGACTTAAATAAGCAGGGCAGTCAGAGATCTCAAGCTTTTGGTCGCAGTCAATCTAGGAGAGGGAAACTCTAAATATAAAAGCGTGGCGAAAGCAACAAGAACCAATACTATTTTCCGAGTAATTCACAGATAAATAAAGGAATCTATATGGAGGAATGACCGACTGTGTCCTGAATGCACATGGATTAAAAAAAAAAAAAAGAATTATGCATTATATTTGAAAATTCTACTTAATATGTACTACTATAAAAGACTTAAAAAGGAACATATATACATCCTAGCTATTTAACAAAAAAAATGGACACACACACACGCGTATATATACAGGGTGTAATGGGTAAATTATCGCCATTTTATGTCTTCAATTTCGCTCATACGCGTTGTTTGTTTTTGATTTTGTCGATTGCACGGTATAATAGGGTCAGTTGGGCAACGTCTATGAGAAAATGAGCACAAAGGCGCAGTTCACTCCGACAGAAATTTGGAAATGGCATTCTGTACCGCTTGACTTTCGCACCGAAAACTCCAATACGAATATTTCCGAGTGTTTAGGTGTCAATCTGAGGAAAGTGAAGAGGATCCGGAAAAAGTTGAATGAGTCTAATGGAGAATACGAAGGTAGGGCAGCTCAGAAAACTCACCCATATCGTTCTGATACGTTGGTGAATTTGTTGGTGAAGGCTTCATACTCAACATGGAAGTGCCTTAAGGAAGTAGTGCTCCGCTGCGTCAAGAAGGTTAGGTCTGGAAGACCCTATGTCTGTCAACAGTCTCTGCACAATGCCACACAAGAAGGAGAAGCCAGTCGTGGCTTTCAGGCAATTTCTACGTCCACGACACCCTGTACATTTGGCCACCTAAATCTTCAGACTGCAACCCCTTGATAATTATGTTTCGGATGCCGTTGAGTGACAGACCAACGGAACTCTTTGTGGAACTAAAGATGAATTGAAGGCAAGGCTTATGGCGGCATTCACTAACTTAAACAAAGACATCGGCCAGAAGAGATGCAGGAGATTCCGAAGTCATCTGAAAACCATGGTTAAAAGAGATGTCAGTGTTATTTTCATTTCTATGTATTTTAGACGACTATTTACCCATCGCATTCTGTATATTAGGTTGGCCAGAAAGTCATGGACTGCCAACAGGTCACGTTGACAGAGATTAAACACTGGCTCAAGTACTGATTCTTCAAAACCGAGACGTATAGAACGACGCCTCTGAACGTAAAACAGTTTGAAGCAAATGGGCTACATCAGCCTAAAATTACGCCGGGTGTCACTCTTTCCTGGGGCTAAAATTTCGTAAGTTTTAAAGCCCATTATAAAATAGAAAAATGAAAAAATATTGCCTGATCTGATATGTACCAATTTCTGCTCCAATATTCAGATAGTATGACCGGAATTTGGCATTAACCACAGGAAAGTAAGAATTTATCCTGCTTGGTATTGCTGAAGAACTGAACAACATTGTTTAATGTTAGAAGCAATAGTTTAGACCTTTCAAAGAAAATGAATTCGACATTTTCAGAAACAATATATTTCATACAACTTTGAGAATTATATATTTGGTTAGTTTTGTTTTGTTTATGGCATATCAACCTCAATGGGTTATTTAATGTCGACAAAATTTTCATTGTTGGTAATATTGTTTTTCTAAAAATCTATTTCTGTTAATATTTTTTCCTTCGAAAATCTATTTCTGGTAAGAATTTTCCTTCGCTGGTAATTTTTTTTTCAAAGAATGTATTACTGTAATTTTTTTTTTTGTATTTCTGGTATTACAAGTTATTTTACACTTTCATAGTATTTCGACCCAAGTTTGGGTGTTAACTATTTGCCCATAGCTGAGACCCTAGTAGGTGCTACTACCCCGGGTCAGGGTGGATCTGGGAACACCAGCAATTAAAAGGTGGTTAAACTTCCTCAAAACCTCCTGATCAGAGGCCTTGCTGTTGAATGTAGTTTATCGTCTTGTCTTGGAACCGGATGTAGTTTTTTAATCATACCCAGAACGGGAGAATTATATATATATATATATATATATATATATATATATATATATATATATATATAAAACCAACAATACAAGAAGTGATAGAAAGTATTTATGCGAAACACAGCTGACAATAAAATAAAACATCTAAAGCTTTGCTATTAAGAAATATGTGCGTGCGTTTGATGTCAAGTTCACGTGGTTTCTTTGAAATAATAAGTATACTGCCTGCGGAATGATATGCGCACTGTTGTTACCGCTATTACGTACTAAAAGATAAGAGGAGAAAGGATTATATCTGATCGTTTATAGCCATTAAACCGCTACCTTGACACACAGGGAGGCAGTAAACCCTGCAGTATTAACTGTTCAGGCTGCTGGTAATGGTAGTGAGATGATATGTTAAACGTTTACGAAATAATAAATGTGCGTTGATTGGTTGGGGGAACACAGCCATGAGTTTCGATTTGGAAATAGCATCCATAGTTACCGGTCCTCCATCCAGCAGAGGACATTTGGGATGTATTGCAAGATAGCTGCCTTCATCGATACATTCAACCCTGCATCTTGTAATATCACTGACAATGTCCTTTGCTATTGAGTTAGAATTATTCTAGAATTCTGCTAACAATTCACCCTCCATTATCACATGAATTAATCGTTTTCTGCCAGTCCTGAACTTATTCTCATCCCAATGAGTCTCCTCGTACTTTGTGACAATTTTCCGATCAAGGAAGATTAAATTGTTTGGAAAGTTCCGTGTGTACATCACTTTTCTTGTGCGTATCCAATGTCCTCGTTCGGAGCTTCTTATCAGGTTCAGCAGTCTTCGCCATTGTTGCAGTACAGATAAATTATTATCGTACCTGTCACTCACATATTGTCTTCTTCAGAGATTTCAAAAGTCAAGTCAATACTATTTAATTATGAAAGGGTTATTAATGTCATATTAAGAAAAAAAAGTACAATTACTTTATAGCAATATTATTTCATAATTTCCATAAAGGCGGAGATTAATTTTGGCACAGTGGATAAAGGCGTTAGTTAGATCCAGTGACAGGATCGAAAGAGTCTGAGTTCAATACCTGGTTAAAGCGGTGGAGAACTTTGAGAAGGGAATTAACGGAGGTAACTGATAACTAACATCCATTAGACATGGCACGTGGAACTAGAACAATATACCTCACCGAGCGTAATTTTAATCAATCACCTTAATTTTCACACAGGCACACCACGACACACAATCAAGCAAGTGTAGGAATATAGCTATCTCTGTAGCGTAGAAACAAACAATGGAAAAATATGACACAGTAATGTGAAGTTAATAGAAAATAGTGGAATATGTTTCTAGAAACTAAGTAAAATATAAAGAACTTTATCCACTGTGCCATGTGTCCTTAAGGATAAAGGCGTTAGTTACATCCAGTGACAGGACTCAAAGAGTGTGAGTTCAATACCTGGTTAATCAGTAGAGAATTGGAGAGGGGAATTAACAGGAGATAACTGACAACTGACATCCATTAAACATGGCACGAGGAACTATAACAGTCTACCCCAGTCAGCGAAATAAAGGTTTCAGTTCCACATTCCAACCACCTAAAGAAGGCCGGAGCCTACAGCGGCCGAAACGTTGTGATAAATATGGCGACAAAGATGAGGACAATAGTCCGAATAATGAAAATAGTGTACATAAGAACCTCATCTGAAGTATATAGACAGATACTAAAAGATTCATTGTTTTTTAAAAAAACTAAATACGATATATATTATATATATATATATATGTATATAGATAGATAGATATATATATTTACGTATTTATTCTTCGAATAAACACGCCGGTGAAATTCCCTTACTCTCAAGAGTGCCTGACCGGAATAAAATTTTACAAGGGTGTATATAATGTCATATATATATATATATATATATATATATATATATATATATATATATATATATATATGTATATATATATATTCAGTAAGTACCTTGAAATAGTCGCATTATGTTAAAAGTATTCATAGATTCAGTGTCATCTAATAAATATGATAACTACTGCATATTTAGAAGGTTTTATCTGCTTTTATTTACAAAGGCTTGTTAATCATTAGACGACATTCGTGAGAAAGTTATAATTACCGATATTCAATAATTATCAATTTACCTTGATTTCTATGCATTTAAATGTATGTTATTTATTATAAATGATATTTAACTTACTGAAATTCTGCATGTTCCGATTTAAAGTAACTACTTCATCCCATAAGACTTATACACCACAGGAGTCATTTCCTGAGCATTTTAATGACGTATCCAGGTTCACCATAAAAAAAATTAAAAAGAAAATTTCCACTGATTGCTTTCACAACTAAATGTCATCTCTACACAGAAACGAAGCCATGGAGAAAACATGAAAATCAAGAAGAAATAAAAAATGGACGTGTCCTTGAGTTTTCCGTTGGCTAACGGTAGCAAAATTTAATTAAAAGCAAAACCAATAAATTTTTCCTCGCTTTGAATTTATGAGAAATGGCTATTAATTTAATCGGAATTATAATTTTCTGCTGATTTTTTTTACGAAGCAGATTTTAAAAAAAATACAACAATAATCAAGGTACTTAAATAGAAAGAAAATATCTCATAAACATATGAAATGAAATTCACACAATTCTGAAATATTTTCTTGAAAATATTGCTATTTCTAATTTATGATTATATTGTTTTACAGTGGTTTATCTAACACATATTCACACGTAAGAATCACACGCTTCTAGTACCAGTTTGGAAAAAATCATAGCATTTAAAACAGCCTCATTTCTAGTGCCATATACAAGGTGACCCAAAAAACGGGAATTTTTGAAGTGAGTATTGCCAGACATGGGCAAGTGGCAACACTGCGAGACAGTGACCTTGAGCAAGTAAACATTTCACCATTTAGAATTCAAGATGAAATTCACAGTATCCCAGATGAAATGTTGCAGCAGTCAATGAGGAATCTCAACAGCAGATTTCAAGAATGCATTCGTACAGGAAGACGCCATCTACAGGACGTAATTTTAAAAAAATGAAAATTCCATCATTGTTTCTTAAATGGCATGTTTTAAGGTTTCAATTACTATGAATAAAATATTTTTCTTCCATCACTCTTGGTTTTATAGGATTGTTAAAATAGTACCCATTTTTTAGGGTCACCATGTATTTGTTGACGTTTCTGAACCCCTCTCACGAAGTATAAGGGGTGTTATCCCCAAATTGCCAAAGATTGTTGTAATATAGTAAAAACTCTAAGTAGAATCTTCTGAAGCTTTAACTCTTTCAGACCTGACCACAGCTTTACCGGTTGTAGAAAAAATGATGTAATGCTCAGCCAACATTTGAACATTGGTAGACAAAAATGACATAATGCCCAGCCAAAGGTTGAATAGTGTTTAAACAATTGTAATTATTTTTATATCTACTGTGAACCATTACATACCAATTATTTGCGAATTTTGACTCAGGAGCTCAGACAGAAGAGATAAATTGTTCAGGAACACAGGACTTAAAAGAGTTAAGACAGTTGACAGGCATAAAACAGTTGATAAATATACAGCACTTCTCATGTATCTTAATCTACTTTGATTGGAGCAATGACAAAAATTACAACAACTCTCATTGTGATGAGCATAAGTTAAGGACAGACAGAAGACGATTAATTTATGAGAAAGGAGGAGAATTTGTTAGAATCATCTAGAATAATTATAACTCAAAGGCAAAGGGCATTTTCAATAATGTATATTTTAGCAGCGTTGAATGTATCGATGAAGATAGTAACTAGATTAAGAACTTCAAGCTTCTCGTCCAAGGGAAACTCCTTTGCTTATGGTTAAACAACTAACAAGAAGTTCAGCTTATGCTAGAATCAATCTAGAACATAGGACGTTATACTGGAACTCTGTTTTATGATTAGTTGAGACGAAATTAGAATTATCTTGTCACGTGTACTCCCGATATGTATGGAGGAAATCCGATAGTGTACACAAACCAAAAAGATATCCAACCTAGAATTAAGCACAGTGGCGAGAGCATTATGTATAGGGATGTTCAGTTGTTTTAGACTAGAGGAAATAGTGATACTACACGGTATCATGTATAAAGATAAATATTTATGCATTCTTAAAAAAATTATACAAAATAAAGTGTCCGAAAACTGTCTTTGGAAAGTGACCAGACGTTCCAACATGACAATGACACACAGCGAATATTTTTCCGAAATTCTGAGATGACAGCCAAATTAACATATTGGCGAAATGCATATTAAAAATTTATGAACCTATATGAAGAGAAAGTACAAGGCATAAGTGCTTCGAACTTGGAGGGACTAGAAGTTATTGCCATTGAAAAAAGGAACAACACACCTGTCAATCTTGCAAAGTAGTAAAAAAAAAGGATTAAAAACATTAATCAAGAATCATCCAGGGTATGACGATAAACTGCGTCTGGCAGGGAGGTTTTGAGGAGCGTGGAACCACCTCTTAATTGTTGTTGTTCCCATGTCCACGATAACCCAATGATTTAGCACACAATAGGGCCCCAGCTATGGGCAAATAGCTAACGCTCAAACGGAGGTGAAAACACTATGAAAGCATAAAAATACATTTTTATAGTAAAAATACCAGTAATATATTTGTGAAGAAAAAATATTACATGCAATAGAATTTTTTTAAAAAAATGCAGCAATATATTTGATTCTCGGCGTAAACTCTATTTACAAAAATACATCAATGAAACCAGATCTACGAACTGATTTCTTACAAATAACACATATTCTGTTCATACGAATCTGTCCTTTGAAAAACAAAAACTTTTCGGCATTAAATTATCTGTAGTGGTTGTGTACCGTAATACAACATAAAACAAACCAAACCATATAATCAAGGATAGAGGTTGTACAACTGATTATGGGGTTTCAAAAACATTATCTCATTTTAAATACTAGCTTGATATTTTTTGGTAATATTATTTGGTATCGAAAGATTTTATTGTGTAAATAAATGCATATTCTTTCAAATAATTTAATCATTTGTGAAAAAAATGGGCATTTAATTTCCAGCGATATATTCATAATTATGCGATAGAATAATTATGGCACCAAGTGTAACCATTATTTTCATTCATTCCTTCATTGACTCTTTTTCATTCGTTATTTCGTTTTTTTTTTCTGTTTCATTTTCTTGATGTTTTATACCCTTTGCCTTTATAACTTGCTTTATTTTTATGATTATTTATTTATTTTTATTCTGTTTCCATTTTTATATTTTCTTTCATTCTTTTGTTATTTTTCTCTTTCTGTCATTTTTATCTTTATTTATTCTCATGTAATTTTCTTTCTTTTTTTCTTTATTAAGATTTTTTCTTTCTTTATTCATTCAGTTTTTTTTTAATTTTCTTTATTTTATCTTAGTTTCGGAGTGTTCGCAGAATCCAACGACACCAGCTAATGGTGTTCGAATACAAGGTTTCTTGTGCTGAATTTCAATCAAACCAGAAGATCTATTCCTTCAACGAAAACCATCACCAAGTATTTTTCTACTTTAATTTTTTCACCAATTTTTTTTCTTTCTTATGAAGTCAAGACAAATTAACATAAATAATGCTTAACTCTGGAGAAATATCACTGGATTTCCGGTTTGGTTTTAGTTGTTGGTATTAGTGTCTGTTTCTAGCTAGAATTTGGAAGGTTAATTCTCACGGATACATTGTCTTCCAAGATAAAATAATTTAATTTCCAATTTTCTCGTTTGGCTTTACGTCACATTAGACCAGGCTTAGATATATTTCCCAATATCACACCTGCTTGTATATTTAACACAGTATTGGTACTTTTGAAAAAAATGCTAAGTTCTGGATGTTAATTTCCCTACAGAGAAAGAATGTCAGAATAATAATATTAACCTACATTCTAATATTCAGTTTTGAATCATACTAAAAGGCATTCATTAAATATCTACCTACTATTGTCACTTTTTAAGAAAAAAACTTCACCTGCTTGATTCTGCTTTTCATCTATTCAATTATATCTAATTTTATTTCTTTCTTTTCAATTACGATCCTTTGACTGTTTTCTTTGATCAGAAATGATATTGCTCAGTGTGCTGACAAGTGGACATTAAACGTTTTTGGAACGTTTCACAGGCAATAGTTTCTAATGTTTAACCTGAACATAGCTAACCTCGCAACTTCATAACTCGACTTCGTCCTCACACCAAGTATGTGTCATGTTATGGTTTGAATTTCATCAAACTTCGTATATATTTAATCATTTCATTTTTACGTGATCATCTCTTGGTTTTATTTTTTTTTATTCTTATACTCTTTACGAGGGAACTCTTTGAAATTTTTTTGAAAAAAATAATTTTAGAACTGACAAACAGGTCTGACCTAACGCTCTTTAAAAACGCCCTATATCAAGTGGATTCGGGCGCTCTAAAACGCAAACAGCAGACATATAAATGTTTTATCTCTGACCCAGAAAATTCGAATAACGTTAACAAATATTTCCAAGAGAGTTTCTTTCTTCTTTCTAGTCTAAGTTCTCAAATACTGAAATAATTTTAATCTATAAAATGTACGCACATTTTTCTCTGAATATTGGAAACTTACACAATTCATTTCATACTTTATGTTGCTCCTAATGTAGTTTTGGAATTATATGTCGGGCAGCAAATATCAGTTCTCTACGTAAGACCAGAGCTAGAACCATAATGGTATGTTTCGCTGGGCTGAATCCATTTTAGGGCATTGAATATTCCTTTAAAATGTAAGCTCTTTTGGGGAATCATACCTCTTCACTTTCGACTAGGATTTCTGGACATATTTTTTTTTTTTAAATTAGAAATATCTATGTTTTGTTTTAAACTTCGTCCTTAGTATAAATAGCATTAATACAGGTCCAAAATTTAGCTGGAAATCATTCACGTGGCTTAAAATTCACAAATGTACTCTTTACATAAAATTATGTGTAACCACTAAGATATTTAAGCAAATATTATGTCCAAAAGTTTATATTCTGATATTTATTTACTTTGCCAACATTCTCATGTAACAAGTAATAACATTTTTTGTAGGACGATTAAAACATACGAAATCGTATCGATCAGTACGTCGTTCAAAATGGACTTATTAACTGAAGGTTGATTTGAAATGTTCGCTTTATTGAATTCTATGTTTAATATTCCATCCGAATTAAGAGTACTAGCAAAGGAGACGATTATACAAAAAAGTAATAAATATTTGTTGGTCTACTCTTGGAATTGGCATGATTTCGAGAAAACGGAAATTGGAAAGGAAAAGTGTACAAGAAGTAGAAATCTTCTACATATTAATAGAAAATAGAATAATTAATATTAATAGAAAGATAAATAACGATGAAGACAAAAATAGAGACACATTGTCGATGAAATATTTGGAGAATGGAAAAAAGAGACGAAATCAAAGGAAAGAAAGAACAAAATATAATCGGTGAGTAAAATAAGAAAACGCAATCGTTAAATGATCACATTTTAAAAAGTAAATGGAAAGAAGGAAGATTACGAAAATATATGATTGAATTCTATGCTGAAAGTAAGAAAAAATGGCTGCATGGAAAAGGGATGAACTAACATGGAATTCAATATGAGAAAAGAAAGAAAGAAAAAAAGTGGCTTTTCACTGATTGAACTGGATCGCGTTTTTTATTGAAAATAAATGCCGAGCATAAGCCGAATTAAATATGTCTTTTTAAATATGTTCTACTCGCCGCAAATCCTCTTTGAAGACTTCACAGAGACTGAAAAGAAATACTGAAAATACTTTTTATTATCATTTCAGGCAACATCCCTGACAGCGTCCCATTACTAAGTATTTAAAAATGCCTTTTTCTATCAGTTTAACTGATACACGAAGCGCCTTTAACCAACAACTGATGACGTGTTTGAGATCAAAGTTTGGCAATTCCGTTGATATCGAAGAGCAATTTCCGTGATGAGAATAAAGATCCGGCAGATTTTTGTGACTTTAACTGTAATGTAAAAAATAAAGCTACTCTAAAAATACATATAAGATGGTAAATTCACTCAGTTAAGCAAAGGCTTTCTGAATCAAAATGTAATGGGTAACTGATACAAGAATATTTTACTCAATCCAAAAGAAAGATGGAATACGTTGCCGATTAGATTAAGTGGGTCGAGACGTCATATATATAGGCACTGCGGACGGGTATATTGTTGGAATGAGTGTTTTTTTTTAATGATATCCATTCTGTACAAGAACCTCAGGACTCTGTTACAGATTAAGAGGCACAACTTATGCTGGATATGTGTTGAAAATAATCGCTAAACCTTGTCTTTAGCCGGTTAAAATTGTAGTGATCAGGGAAGCAATGAGTTGGGAGTCAGTTACATAAGTTAGTGGTCCGGGGGAAGAAACTGCTCAAATACAACTTACATCTCGAGGGTGGTTCGTAACAATGTTCCCAGTATGGCAGGTCTTATTGCAAAGTTTAGCATTGTTAGAATTGAATTGTGTGCAAATATCTAAACACACATCATGAAAATAGCGATAGAGCAGCAAGAGCCTTGTGACGTACTGTTTGTGGGAAAAGGGTCGTAGGCTGAATATTTAGTCACCCACAAAGACGCAGATAGGCTTGTGAACTCTATCGAGTGTGGAAAGTGAACAGTGGGCAGATTCTTTCGATGTATGGTAGCGGTAATCCATTTTTGACCTGATCTGGTTCTTGTAAAGGTCGAAGACAACATGAGGAATCACGTATTTGCTTAAGTGGCACAGGAAACCGATCATTTTTCCAGCATCTTTTGCGATGGATCGTAGGCATGTGTTGAGGTCTGAAGTTAGTTTAACTCCTAATAGGCGCTCAAATGTTATTAGTATAAAATAACTAGATATTCAGTCGCTATAATGATGGACAATTTCCTTAGAGTCGTACAAGACTTTCGATGAGACAGAGGAATAGTTCCACAAACGCGTGATTTAATATGAGACCAAAAGAGGGCGAAAATGGATAGAGCGTTTGAGATAGTGGAGATTTTGCAAGTTCTGGTGCTTGGACGGGCATTCCGTTACTAAGTACCTTTGAGTGCATTGGTTTTAACAGATATACTTAACTTCAAGAAGAGGCAGCTTCTGCAGTTTCTAGGACATATAATGAGAAAGGAGGTCTTGGAGAATCTGATACTCACGGGTCGAATAGAGGGAAAGAGACACAAACAACGCGTGACATACCTGGCGGTCTTAAGCAAGTAGATGACTGAACGTGTTCTGGGAAAGGAAGGAGAGGGAAGGAACTTGTTGGGAGCTGCAAGGGATAGAGGGAGGGGGAGAACCATGATCGCCTACGTTCTGAAAGGACATGACACATAAAAAGAAGAATGAAAGTTTCAACAGGGGGGAAAATACGCTGTGGAAATGATAGCTAAACTTTACCTCTCGCTTCATCCAACAATTGATATCTACTGTGCTCACTTTGACTGGGTAAAAAGAAAATCTGAAGGAGATTTTCAGTCGCTGATTCAATGTGTGATGCAGCGTTGGAGACTCTACTAGGGTATTGCCAAAAGACAAATAGAATCCAGCTATTACTTTCAAGGCAAGAGAAAAAGGAACTAAAAATTAAATATAATAACCAGTGTGCATTATCGTCAACATGATTGGCAGCCATATGTATTATCTTCAAACTAGTGACATCATAATGAAGCAGGAACAAAAATTTAGCTATCTGCTTATCATGAAAACACTCCAACGAGTGCACAAGATCCCTTCGTCAGTGATGTTATTAATTGGGGGTCATGACAAGTTTAGGGTCTTACAAAATCATACTTATTCGGACAAGAGAACCTACCGAAACAGTACTATTCCAGCAGGCGATCCTGAAGCAAAAAATCCTCCAAGCACGCAACAAATGGATACATTAAATAACTGCCACTGATGATCTTGAAATTATAAGCGACCGAACGTTAACAACTTACGTCACTAACTGCTCAGCCAAGACGATACAAAAAAAAAATGGAATAGACAGCATGCTCGTTTTTTTTTCTATCTTAGGTCCACCACGCGGAAAAACCCACATTCTCAACGAACAGTTTGACATAACAGGTAAGTAATGCCAAGAAAAGTTTCCTTTGATATGAAGCATTGCTTTAAAAAAAAAATCAAACATATTCGTTGGTCATAGGAATTATGATCAGAAACGTTGCTTGCTTTCTTTTACCACCACCACCTCTTCTTTCCTTTTACACTCCTCTTCTCTTTCCTCCCGAATAAGAAAAAAAAACAGTTTGGTTAGGAACATTAATAGAGGAAAATAAGTGACGGTAGAACAGGGGGAATAGCGAAAGTATTCTTCAAAAAAATGACCAAAGTATGAAGACAATGGACTATTTCGTTAGAAAGAAAGAAAAGACTTTTGAATTATTATATCATATCTACACGCCCGTACATCGAAGAATATTGGACAATTACTAGAAGAAAAAAACTCGATGCGACTGGCTTGCGGTCCTGCATACAAAAGATGGGAATAGAATGGACAGAGCATGAAAGCAAGGACAAAGTTTTAAGAAATGGTAACTAGAAAGACAAAAATAAAAGGAAATAACGGCATTTGAATCATGTGGGAAACATTTGAGTGGGGGGGGGCTTGAAAAACAATACGCACAAGACGTATCGAGGGAAGCACAGGTAGATGGAAATGGTGATCAGCAATAAATTTGCGTGTTTTAGTGCCAGAGTAGGTTCAAAAAGCGATGGTAAAGAATCTAACGTTGCTTAGATTTACAATGAACAAGAGATTATGGAGAATCATGACATTCTATATAACAAAGGAACACAAAACGGAAGTAATTATCATTATCTGATATCTGATTTCTGTTGCGTGGAACGGGTGCTAGAATGTTGAAACCTGCTAAGGATTTTTAGACCCTACCTCCGTGTTGAAACCGACACAGATTAGCTTTCTCAGTGACATGTAGCTGAAATAAATAAGGAATCGAAACTTTTATTCGTTAGTAAATATCTAAATATACAACGTGAACTTGCTGATAAGTACTATGTACGCCATCTTCATTAGTCAGTTTCTTTGCATCTTATAAGGAAACTGACAATTACGAACCAAGATAAGCTAAAATGTCCTAGTAACATAAATTAAAACTTATTCGGAACGTTTCTTTTTATACCATTGGTAGTGTGATGTATATCAAACGCACTAGTTAACCTACTACTTTTCTTTTACATTTCTTCCTCACCACCACGATGTGGGGGATATGAAATAATATTTGTTTAATCTGTATTATCCATATGCGTACATGTAGGACGTGGACAAACATTGGCCATCCTCTGTGATCATTTCACGCTCGTGTTGCAATGCTTGGAACGAGACATTCTCCAAAACAGAACCATGAACTAAACGATAAGAGATACAAAACAAAGGCGAAAAACTGATACTGCATTTGTAGTCTATCTACCTAACGCGCTAAAAATAAGAATTGTCCGGTGTCCGTGACAGCAGTCATGCTGGCTTTGGCATAAATAGTTATTTACAACTATGATTGAGATACTGCCACAGGATTGGTATCCTGGGAACCAGGAATCTCTCAAAGCATTTCCGAGAACTGTCCAAAGACAGGAATCAGACATAAATGTTAAGAACAGATCTTTCATTTTTCCCCATCCCGAAGACCAGGTAAAGATAATTACCCTCTTCTTCACGATATTATCATGTGATATTTAGTCGGCTAGTATCGATAATATATCAAGTCCCGCGACGAATGTCAATTTGACGAGGGTATATCCATCAATCATCGCTCTTTAGCATGTCATCACATCTACAGTATACGGCTTCATTCGTGATGAAGGTAGGAGAAGATAAACGACACTTTGACGAAAAATTAACAAAATGGTAGGATGTAACACCAGGTCGGTTTAATGTGGGGTTCCAATACGCGTACATCGAGGCCAATCCAGATCTGCCCAGTCCCCGTGACCACTGTCATAGTGGCATCTGTTTTCACCAGTCTTGCTTTAGCTAAAATGAAGATGGCGCAGTTGCTGTCTTGAAACCCCGTGATCAGGTTTACCACATAACTTTAATAGCAAGAGAGAACATATAACATAATTTAATCTAGCCTCAACATGAAGGCGTTGTAAGCTGAGTGTTCATCAGATCATTTAACATTCCTTACTCATATTATGTGTGTCCGATAAAGTAATCCTTAGTTTATATTCAGTGGATGCGATGATTTACATTTAACGTAGAGAATAACTTTTGTCTAAATGATACAGCTCGACATCACCCGACTAACATAAGTTTATGCCAGACTATTAAGTATATATACGTTAATGATGATGAGTGTGATAATTTTGCTGAGTTTTTTTCAACCTACTGCACGGATATTATATCCTTGTGTCAGACACAGGAAAACTTAGTATATACTAAGTGTCGCATGATAGCTATATCGATTTTATCACCGAAGAGGATATTGGATTATCAAGCCATAGATCAGATTTTTAAATCTAAGATGGAAACTTAACTTAATTTTATGAATTTACTACAGAACTACCTAATCTCTTTAATAGGTTGCAAGTTTCAGCTCTCGAATTAAAATAGTGAACTTCTCAAATCACTGATTTATTCCAAACAAACTGGCTGACATACACGTTACTTCCGACTGTATTCGAGACGAAAGAGTAAGCCGCTTAATGTATAACTTTTCATACAACATTACCAGTAGTATAATATAAAAATATATATTTTTAATCATTGCATTCCTTAAGAATGCAGGTTGTTACAGGAAGTGAAAGTGAAAGTGATGGAGACGATATGGAGGATTGAGGATGAGACAACAAATGTTCAATAAGACAGAAGATGGCGTTTGATGTTTTATTTAAAGTTTTGAAGATTTTAATTTATTAGGGAAGCGAGAAATCGGAAGTGGCTCCTATATGGGGAAGTGCAAGAAAAAATGTTAGAGTAGACGTGGCGGTTGCATTTAGCTAGTTAAACAGTGAAGCGGTTGGAGATATTAATTATTTCTATATCTGTTAATTAATGTAATATTTTTAGAAGAACTATTTGGTACAAGGAGCGAAAAGAAAAATGATTAACTCATTTTTTTTTCCTTCGATGCTTTCTAGGCTTATATTATTATAATATTATGTAAATGTTAAGATTGTTCAATATTAATAGATTTGTCATTTAGACTAATAAAACCTGAATAAAAACTATTAGACAAGTTATTGCAATAGAATACTACAAAGAAAAATACGTTTTCCGCGACATAACTGTTTTTCAGTTAAAAATATACCTGTTGAAGAATATAAATAAATAAATATAATACATGATTCATTCTTCGTCATCATCTTTTGACATCTCTATGTTTAGTTGGAACTCCATTGATAATCCTTTCCATACTGCTCGGTCCTGAATTGTTGTGTCCAGATCCGAAATGACCGAAGCTTATACCCGAGCTATGGTGCCTGGGAAAGTCAATTTTAGTGAAAAGACATTCCAGGTTGCCATAGGTGTAGGGATGAGATGATTTCCTTGTCCACTCGGTGGAAATGTCCGGTAAACTGTAATCGTTTTTGCTTGGGCTTAAGAGAGATTTATCTCACTTTTCCATAAATTGTGTTAAACGTTTCGTGAGAACTCCAGCTGATGTTCTGGATTTTACTAAGTAGATATGTATATGTTCCATCCAGTCGTCTTTCATAAAAGTGACTTATTAAAATTACTGTTATATTTTTAATTTTGACTAATGTTCCCTGAATCCAATATTAGGCCAAGGACAACTCCATGTAAAGAATTACTGAAAGGGGTTATTTTATGAGCGGTAAAAAAATTAAAAAATGGCTGACCCACTCGTATTCGATGATACACGTATACTAGGGCGGCCAACCAATCCCTGTTGCAGACGCCTGATCAGGCACATTTGTGTTTGTTCAACACCTGCAGTGCCCACCTGTGGTTTATACGGCAAATATGCTGAGTGGACCATAGTTACAGTTTCTGGGAGAGGGCGCGTTATTTAGCATGATGAAGTGTGTGATCAAGACCAGCACGATCAAAAAAGTTCCCGTTGACTTCTTGCTAGCACAGCCAGCGACGGTTCCCAAAACGTTTCTTCTATTTCAGTTTCACCCATCAGGCTTAGTTTCAAATGTGCCGCACTTTATGATCGCCTGCCCAAGACCGATAGCCTCAAAAACTCAACTTCCTGACAAATCAACCATGGTGAGATTCGAACCCGGGTCTCATGTGTAAAAAGCGAATGTTCTGACTATTCGGAGACGTTCCCAATATGAGCAGCAATATAAGAGGTAAAAATTAATATAACAAGTACAGTTCATGAGAACATGTGGAAATATAAAGGGTAACCCTAGATTGAAGAGGTTAAATTAGTAGTGGCCAATAAAATACACTTTCAAGATTTTTTTTTTCACAAGGAAGTTGTTTTTGGGACTCAAAAGCAGCACAAGTGGAACTTGGTTCTTATTAATGAAATACGAAGGGATTTGGAATAGGAATGGTAAGTTTAAGTGTAAACGGCTTGACGGGTATTAAATCTGTGGAATCTAGAACTGGTTGAATAAATGTGTAATAACAAAAGAAAGCAAGATTAGGCTTAAGGAAGCTTTAATCTGCTTAAAAATAATTGATATCAGAGTAGTGACTATTTATAGTCCTTTACAAACAAAAGTGTTCTCCAAAGGGAGGTAATTATACAACAAAGGGATTACTAAAGATTACCTTATCGCAAAAGGATTGCAGCGCGTCAGAACACTGAAACTAGTGGAACTTAGGAATGTAGCTAGGTCTATAAAAACTGTAGCCCTAAAAATAATATAACTGTAAGAGCATCATCAAGCTGGTTGGAAACCTCCTTTATACAAGAGCTTCAGAATATTACTCTGTGTGTAAGTGCTAATCTAACCAGGAGGATATTACCAATGTATATAACATATAATTACTGTACATTTTAAGTAAAGCTTAAGGTCAGAATGCATATATTTACACTAGGTCTCATATAATAAAACAATAAGCAAACAGAAAGCAAAAGAAAAGACGTCGAACAAAACAACATCGACAACAACAGTAGTAGTAGCAGTAATATCAACAACAACAACGACGACGACGACAGCAGCAACAAGGATAATGATAATATCGATGCTTACTATTTTTCAGTAAAGGAATGATTTAATTATTTTATTTTAACAGAGATCGTGCGCACGCCGCGTTCAGACAAAGTAAAAGAATTTATATTGTCATTTAAGCTTCGTCTTCGAATCAAATTCACATCAGATATTACATACATACAACTTTATTGACCTTTATGTATATATATTTCTGTGTTGATGTGAGTTTGATATGTTAACTCTATCACCGATATTGAGCGCTTTCCCATAAGTACCGCATACATATAATATATAAATAATATATATAGAAATGACACACATATATATATATATATATATATATATATATATATATATATATATATATATCGAATTCGACGTATGAGGGTCAAGCAGATCAGTTTCAGGAAACCGACAGCCCGACAACGACACATGAGATTTGATTATAGTGGTGAAGGCTTCGTGCAGGACCATCCACACTTTTTGAAGCGACGAATACAGAGTGCACTAAGTGCCACAAGGTTTCCAAACGATCTTCCACAAGTTTTGAATTCAGAGTTGTCCTTTTCCTAGACCAGTTGCCATCTGCTATTCTGCTATTTTACTCATAGCTGGAAGGAGAAGAAAAGGATTCATATCTTTCCCAAGTGTATTAGCACGTAAATGAATGTAGTGGATTCGACTGGAATTCGAACTCGGCTCAATCCAAGCCGCTATCCACTACTCCACCGTGCCTCTTATATATATATATATACATGTTGAGGACAAAATTAGTCCTCACCTATATCAGAATAGATATTGAAAAGTTGTCGGGCCTTCCGATATCATAATCAGTACTGAGAATTTTGTATGAAGCAATAGCGGAATAAAAATGCTATGAGAAATGTGTTGTTGTTTTGGAACGTGCGGTGGCAACGCTGAGTTTGAATTTTAAATTTTAAGGTTGTGCATTTATTCGGATTACATCTATATTTTCATTGTCCTCTTATTACCGAGAAGTAAAAAACAAGAACAAATATATTTCCATACCTGAGGATGTCTGTAGGAACAGATGAAAGCTTGTAAAAACTAAAAAAAGACCTTATGAAACTGGAATTTATAAACAGGGATCATATCATTCATATACAGGTTCGAGGTTAGTGTATCTTATTGAAATTGTTTGCGAAGATGTATTCTCGCCATTTAAATCATTAACCTCTATATTTGTTTTTTGTATGAATGATTCATGTAATTATATATATATACACATGTATATATATATATATGTGTGTGTGTGTGCACGCGTGTGTGTGTATGTGTTTTATTTTGTTGAACAGAATTTAGAGAGTTTTTGAAGTAGTGGGTGTTTGAACAGGTGATTTTTTTTCTTTTTTCCACACGTGAATGAAATGTATAAAATTTACATATTCTGACAGTGACATTTCTATACGTTTTGCCTTTGTGGGTTTTGAATCCGAATTGTTTTTACGCTAAAAACGAAGCTGGAAGAAAATGAGATGCATTTTTGGTCATGTGAAGCTCTTTTCATTTCCGGAAAAGAAAACAACCTCTGTACACGCAGCAGCAGAATCAGATAAGACGTTAAGGGAGATATTGCCACAGCCAAGAGACAGTACACTTTGTCAGCGTTTCGCGAGGTTCGCAAATGGAAAATTTATATGAATAACCGAGGGCGTTCCAGCGGGTTTGCAGCCGTTGACAATGAACAAATCGAAAAGCTCTTTCCAAATACTCCAGGTCAAACGATAAGGGACATGTGAAAGTTACTCGACATATCATATGTGAGCGTTATAAGGCATTGGAAAATTGGATATGTGGAACATTATAATGTTTCGGCGTCTAAGGATTTAACGAAAAATTTAATGGATGATGTTGCGAACTTGGAGTCTCTGTTAAAACGCAACCAACGACATATTTTTTTTGTTGAGCAGACGATCACAAGCAATCCTCATTCTGTGCTGTGTTCTCTCAGTATGTAGGCGATAACGGCTCTCCGTAATATCATGTTATTTGTAGCTCTTCATAAATTTTGTCTTTTTATTATTTATCCTAAACACTGTCCCGACATTCATTTATTCTTATGGGGTCCTCCCCTTTCTCATATAAGTGGACTCGACCAGAATGTTACTTGGACTGCTGCCGTTAAATACACAGTCAGTCAGAGAGAGAGGGAGAGATATTGGGAGAGTGAGGAGAGATTGTGATTGAGTTGGAGGTAGAGTAATGGTGTGAGGTAACCGCTTGTAGAAGCCAGTTACAAGCACGTAGACTACAAGGAACTCCTGTGTATTTATATATATATATATATATATATATATATATATATATATATATATATATATATATATATATATATATAGTGTAACCCGGATATAAGAGAGATTTTCTGGTCCCAAATTAGAGCCTGTGTTAATGTATATAAAATAGACCATACCCGGATATAAGAGCAACCTGGATATAAGAGACTTCTTCTCGGTCCCGACAACACTCTTATATCCGGGTTACACTGTATATATATATATATATATATATATATATATAAAATATAAATATATATGTAGTGGGTTCCAACGAAAGAAAAGTATGTATATTAAAAAAGAAGAGAGGTGCCGCAAACATTTTTGGTTGTAATGTGGATTTATTTAGAAAAAATATTATGCTTTATTTTACATAATTTTACGACACGTGTTTCTGGTCTTGCGACCGTCTTCAGGTAAAACTGGCAATCCAATTCAAGAAGGAAATTCGGATTACCAACACACAAACAGAGAATGTCTCATATCGAGAATATTTAACACTGAACATAAGGAAAAATTAATTATTTTTAATAATATGTGAAATCTCCACTTTTACCTGAAGACGGTCGCGAGACCAGAAACACGTGTCGTAAAATTATAAAACAAAGCATAATATTTTTTCTAAATAAATCCACATTACAACCAAAAAGGTTTGCGGCACCTCTCTTCTCTTCTTTTTTTTATATATATATATATATATATATATATATATATATATATATATATATATATATATATATATATATTATTATTGCTACTAACCGCGTTCCTGGATTTACTAACAGTATTACCCTTTGTATTATTGTGTAAATACATTTTATTTCTTACATTTCATTTTTGAGTTTGTCATTCATTGGAGACTGAATTTCATCTCGGAATACACAACATTTATCCATACTCATTAACTACGCTATGCCTTGTCTCTATTGCCCTCAATCTGTCCTGTGAATATAAGGTTCTCCAAGCCCTCCTTCCTCAGAATGTGCCCCCAAAATTCCAACTATTTCTTTCTAATGTTAAGTATAAGCTTACATTTTTTTTATCATTTAAAAAAAATCGTCGTTGCGCACCTGTTCGGTCCATGTAATCCTCAGCATCCTTCTGTCTAACCACATATCTGTTGTTTCAGATCTCTTATTCATCTCTGAGAAGAATATCCAGCATTCACTTCCACTTAGGAAGACCTATATTACTAGTTTCTTTGTTACTAACGAAGTATACCTGTCTTCCTAACTTTTTGAATGCGTCTTTGGGTATCCTAGTGAATCTTCGAATTTCAGTACCACGATTTCTGTCCTCTGTTAGAACATTTCCCAGATATTTAAACGTTTAGACTTGTTTGATTTTGGTATCTCCGATTTATAATTTGCATTTTGAACTCATTTTTCTAACCAACATGCATTCTGTCTTCTTGCAGTCAAAAAGAAAAAAATCCTAAGATGCGAAAAATGTACTGGTGAAAACGGACCGAGTCAGTGACCACTCCAAAAGCCGGACCCATCCGATGAAGGCGATACTGTATATCTGGTGGGATTGAATAGTCGTTGTGTATTGCGAGATCCTTCGGCAAGACCAGGCGTTGAACGCAGATAGAAGGACCGATTAAGAGGCAGTCATCAACGAAAAGCCGACGTAACTGGACAACTGAAAAGTTGTCATCTCTGAGGAGATTGACCAGCATTCACTGCCGTACAGAAAGACATATATCACGGAACAGTTCAGTACACTTTAATTTGGTTCTTCTCTCACTTAATACTCTTGTTTAGCTTTTGAAATGCATCTTTGGCTATCCCAAATAGTCTCCGGATTTCAGTGTCTCACTTGCCGTCCTCTGTTCGCAGATATTTAAATATTTGTACTTGCTTGAATTTGGTATCTCTGAATCGTAATTTGCAGTTTGAGCTCATCAATTTGTTAACAACCAAGCCTTCTGTCATCTTGTTGCTAATGTTTAGCCGACGTAACGGACCAATCGAAAAAAGTGTTATGACAACGCCATATTGTAAACCATTTTCAAACTCGTCAAATATTAGTACAGCTTGTCTTAGATGTCTTACTATACACCATCTTACAATCTTACATATTAAAATTTCGGATAACGGCATTTCGATCCCAACAAAATGTTCTTAATTCGAGGACTTTCAATACTCTAGATTAAGTACCTCTACTAATTCCGTATATGTAACATTTAAAATAAAAAGAAATAATTTTTTAAAGATGAAAAAGTCTTTCTTGAAGTTTTAAATTTAGTTTTAATTGAATGCTAAAGGATTTCAATTTTACTATTTTTAGTATGTAAAATACACTGTGGTGTATTTCAAGTATAAATTACATTAATCAGAATCGATGCTGTAAAATCGATTTTGACACAATTGTAAACAAAAGTAAATTCTTGGGTTTAAAATTCATGTAAAAATAAAATACATATTTCTGAAACGTTATTTAAGGAGAAATAGCAAATTTAAATCTGATTTGAAGCAAATATTGCTTACTTATAGCATAGCATGTTGCATACAGGAAAAGCACGGGATCTTGTTTTTCTGACGTGTTAATCAATTTATTGACAGCCGAATGACCATCGCACGTGTTCATATTTATGTATGGTGGAACAGAAAATAAAGTTTATATGAAGGATTTTTCCGTAAAGTGGGGCAAGCCCTTAAAACACGTGACATTTTAATAATAATGTTAGGTTTGAGCATCTATACTTTTTTTTGCACTTATGTACACATAAAACAAATCGAGATTCTTTTAAAAATATTCGACGTCGTCAGATTTTAAAATGCTTGAGAATATATAACTGTTAAGTATAGTTTTACTTAATAACACTTTTCATAAGAGTTACCCAATTTAAAATGAATTTTAAATGTTTAAACCTTTATCAATTATTCAAATTAAAATTTTAAAAAAATGAAAACAAATCTTGTAAAAATTAATTTTCCGTTGAATTTATTTTCTTCAGACATATTGTCTTTAATGTATCTTATCCATAAAAGCAATTAAAAGATTCTCTGATTAAATAATGTCTTAGTTTTATTGTGTTTTTTTTTTCGATTCAGAAAAGATTTTCGGTAAGATGCAGCCCAATTTTGCAAAAAGATTTCGGTGATTTAAATTCTTCAAAAAATTCTCCTTTTAACTAAAAAATCCCTAAAAATTATCACGTTGAATTTCTCAAATCTAAATAAAATGAAGTAAGTGGGTGAAATACATGTAAAAAAATAAATAATTTTATCAAGACTACCTAATGAAAACAATTCTAATAAAAGGTATCATTCCTGGAAATTTCATTAAAATCCGACAATTATTTGATTTTTGCAAGAATTTCCAAATTAATGTTTTTCGCAGCAAAAAGAGGTTAAAATATGCTATACTAAAAATTAGTACATCTGCTGAGGCAAGAAAAAATAATTTTAATGAAAATTTTGAATGTTCTAAAAAGAGTAACAAACTCATTAAATATGCAAAAATACTTTGACCCTTTCTCTTAATAATAGCATACAGATTTTGACGATAAAACTGGTTTTACTACATTTGGAGCCTCTTTTCATCACGGTATGCTAATGTTAGGCGAATTCCTATAGGTATCTACTCTAGATCCTTGTAAACATTAATTAAAGGAGTTCACCCCAAACGATGCCAATTTTTAGGCGGTTGGAATCTTAAAGCAGCATAAAAAATGACAGGTATGGGAAGAAAATGTTACATGTTTGGATGAATAAATCGTTGTACCAATATCTAAATATTTTATTTTAAATTCCCTTAAAAACAATTAAAGATTACTTTTGTGTCTGCATTTATCTAATGAACAAATAAACTAAAATTTGATTAACGTAAAAAATAGTTCTCTTATTTTACTTTTTCCGATTCAATTATTTAAATCAAGTCTCATTCGAGTGTTTGTCCCGTCTACATTTTTTGAATATTTATTTTACAACAGACTTGCCATTAATCTTACTTATTATAAAACGCAGATTGTGTGTGTGTGTCGGTAACGTTTATATATTGGATCGGATTTTCTACATTTTTTAACCGATTTCAACAAAACTTCACAGGACTACATAAAATTACCTTGCGGTGGTTCTAACAGCGCCCCAAATTGGAAAAACACAATTGTTTTTGCACGAAATCAATTTGAAAACACGATTAAGAGGCATTAATGAAAAGGGGACAACTCACTTCGAGTTAAAACCCCAAGTTGTGTGTGTGTGTGTGCGTGTGTGTGTGTGTTCGTTTATATATGGGATAGGATTTCCTACATTTTTCAGCCGATTTCAACAAAACTTCACTTTTTTTGGCAGGTGGTGTTTCTTATTGTCTTGCACACTTTTTTCTTTATTTTTACATTCAGAATGCTTTAAAAATTCCATTTACAAAACAATTGTTTATAATAAAATTCTATTCAATCGGTAGACTCATAACGATTGAAAACAATGTTTTTGTTTGACTTTGGGTTTGACCAATTCATAAAAAAAAAAAAAAATAATTAAGACATGCGTGTCCGTCAACCTTAAACAAATAATCTTTGTCAATTTTATTTTTCAGTCTTTATGATGCTCGATACTTGATCTATCTTTTACTGTTACATCCCCGGGCAACGCCGGGCTCTACTGCTAGTCACTTATAAAAGATACAGCGATTTACTTAGCGTAGCTTAGATGCGGCTCAAGGTCGAATGTATGGAGTAACAAACGAGGATTGAACTCACTATTCAGTCGGAATTGATCTTGCTAGAAAAGCTTACCAATGCATCATGTCGAACTGCACTATGGTGATTTTCTAAGCGTAGATTGTATATGGCACCGACGTATGGAACACCCCCCCCCACACACACACAATGAGTATTGAATTGACTACTCAGAATAAGAGATCTATAGAGAATAGTTTACATACTTAGACACTACGTCGGATGGTCCTATGGTGGTTTTCTAAACGTAGATTCGATACGGGATATATGTATATAGCCCACAATGAGGATCGAACTCACTACTCGTATTTGATCTTGCGAGAAAAGCTTATTTAACTATACGCCACGTCTACGTATCCTCTTCTGGTTTGCTAAGATGGGGCACAAAGCTGAAAGTATGAGGTTCCTAGTGACAATTCTATGTCGTAATTGAACGAGCAAGACAATCTTACTAACCATTTATACAATATCGAAGTTACCCACTAATAACTAATATATAGTTTAACAAAAAACAAACATATCTCTTCAAAACCTAGGCGGTTAAGGCACATCAATAGTTCCTTACGGCCATATCACGTTGAAAAACCAATTCGCGTAAGATCACCGAAGATAAGCATCTTCATACCTGGTCAGTAACTAGATGGGTAACCGTTTGGGAATATCGGGGGCCGTAACCTTGTATGTGCAGAAGGTGTAAGGAACACTGGTTTGGAATTGTTAATTAGAGAGCCAAGTTCCAACTCCAGTTGGGACTGTTATATTCATTTTAATGCAAATAACCCTGGAAAAGATATGAATCCACAAATTCTTCCACATCTATGGGTTAATTAGTAAACCATTATTAACTCCCCTTTACCAATAATATTTTTCAATCTAAAAATATTTTATGACTGTAAAGGGTTGATAAGTCGTAAAAAACGAATCAATCAATCAATAATTCCAATTCGTATGATTTTTGTCTATGAATTGTCACTTCTTGGAAAATATGATAGAAAAGTTTCCTGTAGCCTTCTATGTTTTTCTTAATACACTGTTATCCTTCTAAAATTACAAACATATAGCCATATCACATTGAAACAGCGGTTCCCGTACGAGTAACGAAGTTAAGCAACGTCGAACCTGGTCAGTACCTAGGTGGGTGACCACTTGGGAATTCTAGGTGGTGTAAGCATGGATGTAAGGGTGGTGTAATTGATAATGGTTCTAAATTGTTAAACGGAGAGTCGAGTTTCAATTCCAGCTGGGTTCGTTATATACACGTACGCGCAAATACCTTTGAGAAAAGTATGGATAGACTTATTGTCCCCGAAGCTATGGATTAATAAGTAATCACTAAACACTTATCTCTCTCAAGAAAAAGCTGTACAAAATAATTAGATTTCGGCTTTAAATAACACATTGAGGTTGATATGTCAAAAATAAGAAATAAAAATCTAAACTGGCTACCACTCAAGACTAAAAAAAGCCCAGATTAATTTGCTTTTTACCGCTTAGCTGTGAGTGAGATGAATAGTTTGATTCATACTTTTCCAAAGACTATTAGTGCAAATTAAAACGCAGCAGACTAAAAACAAAGTGGGTAAAACCGTTAAAAAAAGCAAGAACAATATGTATAAAAAATGACTACCTTGTCTCATTCAGGTCTTCAAAACAAAGATAATAAGTTTTCATCAATACTGAGAACATAGATTTTTATCCATTTCTGAAGAGCTCTTGTATTCTTGCTGAGGCTCCTTCCCTCAAACATATTCATATTCCTTTAATAAGAAGGGATTTCCACACATGCAACTTCTTATCCAGAATTATTACTTTTATGGAACCGACAAGGAATGTTTCCCTGATCTCTGCAAGCTGCATATCAAGGGCCGATCTAACTATCTTCATAATACAAATATATAGGCCTTTACAACAACCACATTCAGTGACCCTCTACCTTGAATGCATCATGAGCCTTTTATCGTGTGAATACTTTTACGATATAGAGACAAATAATAATACATAAACCTGAGATTTTCTCAATGTTAAACAAATCTGTTTCTCTGGATCAAGATATTCAATCTGTAAAATCCTGAAACGCGTTGATGCGAATATTGATTTGGCGTGAACATCAGCTTTCTAGCGGATATCTCTAATTGGTTTGAAGTGCTATATTTTGCCAAGACATGGAAGATTTAGGAATTGATTTGATGAAAAGATTGCCAAATAAGCCTGCAACGTTGGCAAGTTGTGCCAGTATGTCGGGAGAAAAAGGAGAGTGGGATGGTAAGAAGAAGGTTCATTGATCACCAAAGATACAAGAATGTTGAATGAATGATGGTTGAAGGTATTTGATCTAGTCCTACAACGTGCAGATTAACCAGGACATTAAAATGTAACTTAACTCGTATCTGTGATTAGCAAATCTATGTTGTTTCCTTGTCTTCCCGCCAGAAAAGAATGTTAGTCATCTTTTTGTTTACCATGCATTCGCCATTTTCTTTTTTTTTTTTTTTTTTGACAGATGTGGGGATTATATAATGGATTCTTCTTCTATTTCCCTTTTTTCTTCAGGAAACGAATGACAGTGCCTCTCCATAACGATCCGAGTATTTGGATCAGGAAGTCAGTTTAGCTTTGGCTATCACTACTCATACATATTCTGCCAGCTATTTACAGAAGCTCATTAGGTACCCTGTCATTCGGGCATTAATATGCTCTGCGAATGTCAATTCTCCAAGACCTTCTTAGTTGTAGCTTTCGGATTTTAATACACACACAAACACAGACACAGACATATACATACATACATACATACATATATATATATATATATATATATATATATATATATATATATATAGCATAATGAGAAGCCACGTATAATTTCTTAATATGTATATATAGAAATAGTTGCAAATTAAAAAAATAATAATAAACTGTCATTTCTGAAGAAAGATTGAGGCCAATTTGAAATATCCAATATATGTAAATAAATAAATATTTTCATAAAAACATTATTATTTTTTCATTGGCAACTTTATATATATATATATATATATATATATATATATATATATATATATATATATATATATATATGTATAAAGTTGCCAATTAAAAAATAAATAATATATATATATATATATATATATATATATATATATATAGGAAATTAATCCAAGAGAATACGAATAATATAACATAGTAGATAGTTCAATATATTCATTATACAGCGTAGAAATGAAGTACATAAAATTGAAATTGAACTTGAAAATGGGGTACAATTGAATTTCATTTTTATGTAATATATATATAAAAACGTGGTAAGTCATCATGAAGCACTAACTATGACGAAAGAAACGTTTCTGAATGTTGTTACATATACATATGAAGGTGACGTTGAGTCATTTATTTCCCCTAACATTGTTCTGATATATAGAAATTTATATACCTCATTCTCTAATAAACACGAAATTTACTTCGCTATTTAAACATTAATTAACATATTAATATATATGTGAATACGCATATGTATGTACGTTTTAGTATAGGAGCAGATACGTTCGCCTATCGCCCAGTTCACACTCTTCTCGTGTTGTTTTGTTTTTTTTGTTTTTTTTTTGGCGGGGAAGGACGTGGCCGGGTGGAAGTGTCATTCACTTCTTTCTGTCTTAATTTTGCATATAGACATCCTGTCTTTATCTCCGATCTTTTATGCATTAGTCAATCTGCGTTCTGAAACATCGACGATTTTGTTTTTGAAGAGGAGTATAGGTTTATCCTTTGTATGTTGTCCAGAATTGGGTTTCCGATTCCTTTTAAAGTTGTTTTCATTCTCTTTCTTTCACTCCTTTCTGTCTTTGTGGCATTATCACATTACTTGACTTGAAATGATTATATATATATATATATATATATATATATATATATATATATATATATATATATATATAATAAAGACATTTTTATGTTTAACGTTCTTTTTATAGATACAAGTATTTAAGTAAATGATCTGTTTATAGAACGTTAAACATAAAAATGTCTTTAATAAATAAATTGTCGGTCTTTGTCCATTTCTTAATATATGACGTCATTTGTTTACATTTGATACGCCATGAGCAGTTATGAATGTACGAGATTCATGCCAACCGAACGATCCTTTGTGGCCGAGAGATAAGGCACGTCAGCGTAAATGACGGTTCCGTATAGGATGCAGGGTCGAATCCTGTCAAAGGACGAATATTTTCTATGAAAATTTCTCGGACATTCAGGCCGGTAAATGTTATTTAATACTGTTTATTATAAAACAGAGCATTTACTTAAATATTTGTATCTATAAAAAAGAACGTTAAACATAAAAATGTCTTTAATAAATAAATTGTCGGACTTTGTCCATTTCTTAATATATATATATATATATATATGGGGGACGTCAATCATTCTTTTGAATGTTGGTGCCTGAATCGTGCTTCACATCGTCTCCAGACCACAGCTTAACAGATATTGAGTAGGAGCTGGTCTAGATACAAAATAAACAAAGTTAGTTAAAAGCATGTTCGCAACACAATGCTACTTTTGAGCTAAATCTGCTTACCTTTAATTCTACGTTATTGACAACGGTCGTTACGAGCGCGTTGAATTGGTGAATGTTTTTAACACAAGGTTGAAAAGCTGACTTGTAGTTTTGAAAATAAATCACAAGAGGCTGACATGTCTACATAAAAAAAACAAAAACAACAATGTCCTGTCCGATGGCAAAATAGACTAGTGGCGCCACGGGTGGCAGTACCACCTTTAGACATTGTTTCCTCCACTAGTTGGCCCACTGACGTGCGGTACTTTCACGCGTTGTAAGTAGAATATATATATATATATATATATATATATATATATATATATATATATATATATATAATATAACATAAATGAAGAATAAATCACCGTAAAATAAGTATCAACCATAAAATGAGCCATCGTCGGGCTAGGTTCGATGTTTATCGCGTATCTCTCGCGGTTTAAGACTTAAATATGGAGAACTCGTGTTGTTTTGCTCTTGAGGGGCGTGGCCGGGTGGAAATTCAGTTCCCATACTCTGTCTTAATTTTGCAGATAGACAACTTGTCTTCATTTTCGCTCTTTTATGCAATAGCCAACCTGCGTTCTGAAATATCAAGATCGACTATTTTTATCTCCTTGAACAATTTTCAAAATTCATCATCCCTTTCATAGCTCTTACTTTTCCTTATGCTCCATCTTCGGTTGGGTCTATGGTTAATTTTTGCTAGATATATCTAGACAGAGCAATGCTATTACGATATTTACTCTATCAGAAAGATGTTGAATGGCTGTTGAAGCTTTTGTAAACCTCCCCTCGGTCGGACTGATATAATGCATGGTGAGAAGACCTTCATTTAAGCGCGTGTGATTGTCTTTGCGTTGTCTTACATTGGTCAAAACCAATCCCATGGTGAAATTTTATGATCTTTTCTAAATTAAGCAATATACTGGCACTCATTACTCGAAATAGAATTTGAAACACAATAACACGATTTTTAAATAAATTTGTCGATAGCAATGGACAGTTTATCTATATTATGTTAAACAAATGGATAAAAATTTAATTCATTTAACCTAAGGTATATTATATAAACTTAGCCTTATACTTAAAATATAAATCAAAACAGTAGCGAAAGTCATTTTTCGGTATTATTTTAATAACCAAAGCTATTAATGTCCATATCTCCAGCAATCATTGTGCTGTATAAGGACAAACGGAAAAGCGTTTCAAGAGAACGGTGCTGAAACAAAATGCAAACAACCTGAAGACTTAAGGAAAATGTAAACAAAAAAAGGACACTTCATTTGGAATCGGGAATAGATAGAATAGTAGGGACCAATCTTGATGAAACGTGACTATAAGAATCTGACGCTTACAGGACATAGAGAACCTATATAAATTGATGGCAGAAGACGAAGGGGAGAGTAAGAGGGACAAGGGGGAGAGCCATCATTGTCCACTTTGTGAAGATGAACGGTACATCTAAGAAAGTATCGTCTATAAAAAAGTATGAATAATAATAATAATAATAATAATAACAATAATAATAATAATGCTTTGAAGATCTTCAAAAACTATCAAAATACCAGTGGAAATCTAAAAGATATGGCAGATGAGGACTTCAGTTATTCCAGTTTTTGTCAGATCTTTCGGTTTCATTAGAAGAGATTCCGATAGACTTATTGAAGAAATCCCTAGTACGCCATTCCTTACTAGAATTATATATATATATATATATATATATATATATATATATATATATATATATATATATCACACATAGAATTAATCAGAAGTATTAATGCGATTATTGGCGACATCCATCGCTAGAAAACATAATATATGCATTAAAATCCTGTTCATCCATAGTGCGAGTTTTGATCCTTGAAGAAAAACTTGTTGTCTGTAGTTTTTCAGTTTATTTGATGTTAAAATGCTAGTACTTACGGATAGTCTTCCATCCATCATCAGGCATGTGTTTTTTCTTTGTATGTAAATCATATGCTGCCTAATGTTTTATATATATATATATATATATATATATATATATAAGATACTCACCAGTACAGCTCACACCATGAAGGGTTTTATCAATGAAAAATGTGTATGATATGAGGTTGTTCATTTTTTAACTTTTTACAAAAATTTTAGTGGAAAATGTCATAATTCTATTTCTAATGTTAGGTTTCTGGTTGGGATCTAGAAGGAAATGAGTACACAACAGAACAAAAAAAAATAATAATAATAATAATAATAATAATAATAATAATAATATAATATATTGAATGTTTTACAACATAGATTATATACATATATAAATATGCATACTACAACGTATAGATACAATTTTTATTTGGCACTCTATAGATAAACGCGTATGCTTCTTTTAGTATGAAAGATACATCTTTATATGAACACGGTGTTCAAATAAAGAATGTACAGCGTAGAAGGTAATGAATGTTAACGCTAGCAATCTCACGCAATGTACTTTTAATACTATATGCATGCATAAACTAGTGTAAGATTAAGACTTTTCTCTTCCCCATCGCCATGCCTTTGTAAGGATGTTATTCAGAAAAGTTCCTTCCGTTAGTTGAAGCGACATTAGATTATCTCAGTACGCATAAGCGGATTCCAGTCGAGTTACCGACAACAGGACATCTCTCTTAATGCGACACTGTTTGCGTATGTCTTTAAGTAGACTCTAAAATCGATTTTGGGAGCACATAATCCTCTACTAATCCGGAATATAAAACAACATAAGAATAATTTAATTGCATCAGATGCAACGTTTAGGTAAAATTCTTTGAGATTTAACACGCCGGACACACTTTCCTCACGATCACAGTTACGAAGGCTTTCTTGCTTTATTAAATGATGTACTTACTCCGTAGTATTCATGCGCACAAAATTATAGGTCTTGTTTAAATGACATACGTCACAGTTACAAGATAATAATTGAGGTTCTCGTATCAATGGCGTATACACATAGAATGTTGTAGTGCACAGCATTAAGCTATTATTACTATGAACATGATTTTAGCAAAAATGGTGACTGGCAGCTTCCAACAATTTAAATGTGTCAGTTATGTTTTATATCCAAGCAGGAAATAATAAAGTATCGTGCTGAATAAAATATACGGACAATTCGAGATTTCAAGGCTAAAAAAAACTATTTTAAAAAAATAGCGGGCGACTTACTGGGTTCGATGGGTAAATTATTGCCAAATCTTTTTTTTTAATTTTGCGCATGCGCTTTGTTTGTTTTCGATTATGCCGACTTTACAATATAATAGGGCACCCTCTGTGAGAAAAAGAACACCGTGACGCAATTCACAAGAACAGAAATTTGGAAATGGCATCCTGTACTGTTTGGCATTCACGCCGAAAGCTCCAATACGAACATTTCAGGGTCAAGATGAGAAAAACCTCTATTTGACTGTGAGACTAAGCGACGGAAAAAAATGAATGTCTGAATAACGGCAATATCAGTAGTATGATTAAGCCACTTGACATGAACATTAAAAACAGCCAGCACAAATATGTTCGCTGATGAATGGGCGGTGGGATGATATGATGTATGGTGTCGGACACGTTACAAATGCTGTATATTATATAAAATATATACCGTATATTATATATTCTATAAATAATTTAAAATTGATAAAAACAAATTGTCTGTATTTCTGAGATGAAGTATTATGTACACTATTTAGATTATTCGGAGTATTGTCCTCATCTTTCTTGCCATATTTATCACCTCGCCTCTTCTCTCAAGAGAATCTTCGTTGTGTGGTGACAGTTTACAAACGTTTCGCTAATTCGGCTTCTTGAATATTTGTATGCTCGTGGTTAGCCTTTAAGTGTTATTACACCAGTTCTGGAAATCTAATTCCACAGGCACAAGAATATTTTTATACTATTAACATTATTCAGACTATTGACCTCATCTTTGATGCCATATTTATCACAACGTTTCGGCCGTTGTACGCTCCGCCCTTCTTCAATTGGTGGGAATGACGACGTTTTAACCCTTTATTTCGCTCTCTGGGGTAGATGGTTCTAGTTCCACGTGCCATGTCTAATTGATGCCATTTATCAGTTATCTCCTGCCAATACCTGGTTAAGGCAGTGGAGAACTTGGAGAGGTGAATTAACAGGAGATAACTGATAACTAACACCCATAAGACATGGCACATGTAACTAGAACAGTCTACCCCAGCGAGCGAAATAAAGTGTTCAGTTCGACATTCCAACCACCTGAAGAAGGTCGGGGCGTAGAACGACCGAAACGTTATGATAAATATGGCAACAAGGATGAGGACAATAGTCCGAATAATGTAAATACTATAAAAATATTCTTGTGCGTGTGGAATTAGATTTCCAGACCTGTTGTATTAACACTTAAAGGCCAACCACGAGCAGACAAGCATCGAAGATGCTGAATTAGTGAAACGTTCGTAAACTTGAGAGAAGAGTCGAGGTCTCTTAAGTGACTGGTTTTCAATTAATTATAACCGGCGAATCTTCACAGAAGGCAAGAAATTTCCAGTTAATTTCAACGCCATCAAAACGAAACTACTCACTTCTAATCAGCTAAGAGAACTTTTTTCCCCCTTCCACCAGTATGGCTGATGTTAACATCCAGGAGAGTAATTAACTGCACCTTCTCGGTGTAATGTTTTTCACTGACATGTAGTGGAAAGATTATGTTACGTTCGTTTGCTGTTAGGAGAATTGCTTCAATGTGTCATGCTAGACAATTACATATTTATACGTCTACAATACGTCCGTACATAGAGGAGAGCATGACTAAAGACTGTGTATAAGCTGTCCTGTGCAGCTGTGGAAATGAACATAAAGGGAAGACAGGCCGCCCCCTTAAAAGGCTTCAAGAACACCAAAAAGCTGTAACACGAGGGGAACTGGAAAAATCAGATGTGGCTGATCATATATGGAGAGAAAAGTGAGATCACCGCCATCTGTGGGATCAGGTTGAAATCATAGACAAAGAACATCATTGGAAAATCCGTAAACTTAAGGAATTAGCTCATATGCTAGGCCAATAAAATCTCCTGAGTCGACCAAACATATAAATGAATACAATATGAGAACCAGTAATAAGGATTGCCAGATAAAACCAATAACAACGAAAACTGCAATACGAGCGCTGGTAAAAAAAAATGCATTGATCACAGCAAAAATTGCACTGTTAAAAATGAGTGCAGAAGATATTAATTTTATAAGTCCCGGAAATTCATACACATATGTCCTAGGTAACTGTTTTGAATTTTCTTTTACTCTCACTAACCCATTCTGTCATAGAGGCTTTATGGCCTTGTTTGGGGCGAAATGATTGAAAACAGAGCTGCAAATGAAACAGGCTATCGCATTGTCGGTATTATGAAATTATATTGTTGTCGTGCCGAAGGTTTCATAAATTGTTCCACCAGCTATATGAAAAAAGCTCGGATTTTGTTCCACCAGCTATATAAAAAAAGCATTGTAACGTATATCTGGATTGAAACAAGGTTCAATTTATCAAAATTAATAATAATTTTCTATCTGAAATTTCTTGATATACGGCATTCGTACAGTATAGATATATTGCTATATTAGTCTACAAGTTAATACATTTGACTAAAGAATCCTATTAGAAGCATTTGGTTATGTTCTTTAGGAATTTTTAAAATTTAAAAGGTTATCATGTATTTTGTATAAATTTTAACTTTCACACTTTCCATGACCTTATTATAAATCCTGAATGTTAGCACTGTCGTCTTTAATTTAATATAATACCGAAAAATATAAAAAAAGAATACCAACTGACATTTTCTATTTATTTTTCCTTCAAAAGGAATTGAACAAACAATTGTATGACACAAAACATTAACCTCAGGCAGATATTTCCCATTATTTTATTATTACTCTACTACAGTCGTCGTTGTTTGACGATCATTTTCAAGGTTGGAAGCGGCGATACTTTTTTTCTGTCGACATACTAAAATTTAAATGTTTCGTTTGACGTTTTCTTTCTTAATTTAAATTTCTTTCTTTTAGACGATTCATGACTGGAGTAAAGACATTTAATTTCTGTAGCCAGTACCTCATCAGAAGATCTCTTCTCGTGTCTCTTGCTTTTGTTCTGTTCTTCAAGATCATGCAAAATATTTTAACTAATACCTAATTTCAATAAGTTCAAGTATGTCTTGAATATTCTAATTCCATAGATCAATAATCATACACAGATTTATACCTTTTCCATACAGTATTTATATAACACATTTTTGCCAGCAAAATAAAACCAGAAAATTGAACATTAATCACATTCTATGATATGAGACGTAAAATCATTTAGTTTCAGCAAGAATGTTCAATGATTATGAACATGGCTCCAAAAGATATTATCACTGCTCAAATGTTCAGTGTTGGACGATGTTAAAAAAAGACCAAAGTCAAAATAGATATACATGGTAATTAAATCATTCTTGGGAATTGAAGAGCTTTGCCAATATTTTCATTTCGTAATCCTGATTTTGGTGTGATATTGATTAAAGACCTGAAAATGACAGTCACCATTGGCTGTTAATTTCGATTTCCACTTTGACAAAAAACATTTGCCAAAATGACCGGCCTAATGAAAAATACTCAATATAATTTTCCAAAACGAAAATGTAGTACAGATAATACTGGTAGAAACCGTGGTAGCGTAGGTCGATGTTTTGAATTCTAATATATATATATATATATATATATATATATATATATATATATATATATATATATATAAAAAAAACAGAACACTTTAAGGTTCCATTATAATAATTTATTTCAGCAGAGCCATTTTAAAGGACGCTGGATCATCAGGGTTCTGCTGAAATAAATTATTATAATGGAACCTTAAAATGGTCTGTTTTTCTTTAAACTATTAGCTCTGGATTTACATTGAGCTCTCAGGATTTCATCCTCCTTGGGACTACCCATACGGATTACCAAGTATTTCATAACTTAAGTATATATATATATATATATATATATATCCTTCAACATGGGTGGTTCACGTGTCCATAATGCATACCAGGCAAGTCTCACGTATCATCCTGGTTGTAGTACTCGCCAGCGGCAAAATGGCTAAGCAGTTGCCCCAAAACGATGCTTCAAGGATCAGTTGAAGACACACTTGATACAGGATAACATTGATTTTCAGACATGGGAAGCAGTTGCTGCAAATCGGCTTTACTGGTGTAAGACCATCCGTAGAGTGGGGGCGAGATTTTCGAGTCCAACTATCAACATGAAGAGGATGTGCGAGGTGCTGCTAGGATTGCCTGACTCGCCTAGCCACATCCACCACCGACACTCCTCTGTGATCCCTGCTCACGACTCTTCAGGAGAAAGCTGGGCATTCACAGCCAAGTCCATTACCGCCATGAGAAGGAAGAGAGGAAATAAAGAAAGACTTTTTTAAACTCACAGTAAGTCGAACACATTATTACAAACTATTACACACATCGAACTGTTTACTTTTTTCATTAACTTCATAATATTAAAGCACACTTTCAAACTAAAACTTTTCTTTAATACTACAAGCCAAACCTACAAAGACTTTGGAACAATTTAAACTACGTAAACAACAAATATTTGTACTTTATTTTGTTATATAATTATTTATTCTTTGTTGAACCAGTGCATTGAACATTAAACTTATTATTATTCTAATTAGAATTATTACTCTCTTGTTATATTTTGTTAAATTTGTGATTAAAAAATACGTAGGGGGTAACAAATATTTTCCTTCTTCCCCTACAAATTCGAAGGAAAATAGTGATAACACTTGGCGTGAATCCACCAAAAAAACAAAAAAAAACAGGGTTTGAAATTATTAAATATTAAGGACTTCCCACACATTAAGATATAAAACAGTCATCTTTATTTTATTTTATT
Source organism: Acanthosepion pharaonis (assembly GCA_903632075.3). NCBI lineage: Eukaryota > Metazoa > Mollusca > Cephalopoda > Sepiida > Sepiidae > Acanthosepion > Acanthosepion pharaonis. The sequence continues at coordinate 2,181,307 of CAHIKZ030000222.1, read as the reverse complement.
TTTTAATCGCGTTCACCTCAAGCAAGGAAGCAAAACCACTAAGAATTACTGAGAATTGGAAAACAGAACTATTACTAAGGAGTGAAAACAAATGAAGAGCGATCAGGAGGGCAGTAGATTGAGTTTGACTCTGGATTTAAATTTTTGAAGAATAAAATTGAGCGGAGAGCGTGGAACCGGAAGATATTTCCACTAAGACGAAGTGCGAGAAAGAATCTGTTAGCGTAGAATTTACTGCGTTAAATTCATAAAGTCTAAGTACCGTAGCGAAAAGTTCATTTGAACAGATAGCATGAAAGTAATTATAGCAAAGAAGACAAGATTACTGCGGCGGGAAAGAGAATATATAACGTGTATAATTGTTGTGGTAGGATCCACCTAATTTGCATGGTGGAGTACCGACCATATAAATATGGTTGGTACCGGGAAGAGAGGGAGGAATCAAGATATTCAACCAGAGACTCTGTCCGACTGCGACTCAGTCAACACATTCTCCAGAAACGGTCTTACCATGTCTATACAAAAGACTATATGTAAATATTGTGTACACTCTCTTGTTTCAATACATTTTGTTCTAAGTACATTTTGTGTTGCATTATTAATCCATGCATTAGTCAAGTTTCAACAATAATATAAGAGCTAAAGAAAATGAACATAGAATAGATTTCGCTTGAGATAGTTTCATTACATCACTGCAAATTGCTACAAAACCAAATCTTTAAGCTGAAAACTGATGTGACGCTCTTAAAAAGTCTAGTTAGATCAAAACTCTCGTATGGATATCATGCAAGGCGCCAAACCTGTGAAGAAATATGTTTACTCTTAGCTGTATACAACCGTTTTGTCAGATCCCTGTTTTAAAATGGCTTTGAGCGAGTTAACCCTGTCGGTCTTGACGAAGATCATTCTTCTTCGAACCTTAGGCATTGGCGCTACAGAATCCAAAACAAAGAACATTATCAAATAACAGAACCTACACAACGTGTGGGAGTTCCAACAGCACAAAAAATAAGTGGATATCACATGTAACTCGAAGAGAAAATAATGACAGAAATATGATGTTGAAATTACACACTACTTCAAATAAAAGCCTACGAAGGATATCCTGATAACAGCTACTGGACTTGAAAAAACATATTTTCGTGAAGAAAAATATTTTTATGAGATAAATTTTATAAAATTCAATTGACATTACTACTAACTGATCAGTCAATGAATGCCGAATATTTCCGTATAAAGAAGCAGTTAACATTACCAATACCAATATATCAGTATTCGTTTATTTGTTTCTAAAAATATGAAATATGAAATGAAAATAAGTATGAAAAAATAATGAAATAAAAATATTAAATAAAATATGAAATAAAAACACTGTTTACATTATTCGGACTATTGTCCTCATCTTTGTCGCCATATTTATTACAACGTTTCGGTCGTTGTACGCTCCGGCCTTCTTCAGGTGGTTGGAATGTCGAACTGAACCCTTTATTTCGCTAAATGGGGTAGACTGATCTAGTTCCCCGTGCCATGTTTAATGGATGCCAGTTATCAGTTATCTCCTGTTAATTCCCCTCTCCAAGTTCTTTACTGCCTTAACCGGGTATTAAACTCACACTCTTTAGATCCTGTCACTGGATCTAGCTAACGCCTTTATCCTCAATGACACATGGCACAGTGGATAAAGTTCTTTATACTTTACTTAGTTTCTAGAAACATATTCAACTATTCTCTATTTACTTCACATTACTGTGTCATATTTTTCCATTGTTTGTTTCTACACTACAGAGATAGCTATATTCCTGCACTTGCTTGATTGTGTGTCGTGGTGTGCCTGTGTGAAAAGTAAGATGATTGATTAAAATTACGGTTTCTTTCTGAAGATATAATTTTTTAATGATTGTCTGCTTGATACTTCATCGTCGCCGTAATGTATATTGGATAAATAGATATAAGTAATTATTCTATGGGGATAGATTGAAAGATCTTTATATATTAATTGCTTAAATTTTGATATTTCATAAACAATTCGCGGAAGGTGAATCATATAAAGAAAAAATAATTTTCCAATAATCATAGAATTTCAACTTCGAATAAATAAAATTTAATCTTTTCATGCGAAAATGTAGAAATATTTTTTAATCTTTCTTTAAGAAAACGAAATATACAGTAATTTGTTTTTCAAATGAAAATGATTTCAAATTCTTAAAAGAGAATAACTCGGTTTGAAATTTATATAATATTAAAATAAATATAAAATAAAATGATTATATTTCTTTTTATGCTAATATGCATATAACTGAAATAGTAATAACTTTATACTAAAACTATATAAAAATTAGTATTTTTAAAAAGACGGTTATATAGAGTTTTTCATTGGCAAGATCAGTAACAGACATAAGAATATATTTTAATATAGATGGATAACAGGATTTCCCCAGAAAAAATCACATTCACTTTAGAAGTTAGAAAAATGTCCTTAGAAATAGAAAATATTCTTGAACCAGTTTGTAACATCTAATGTCCTATATGGCAATGAATGCTGGATAATTTCCTCATATATTAAGAAAAGATTTAAATCTTTAAATATTTGTTTGTATTGACAATTCATAATAATTACAAGGACGGGATATTTACGCAAAGAGGATAACTTAAAGAAAATAGAATCTAGAGGTACAATTATATTTACAATCAGGAAGAGGCGGGTAAAGTTACTGGGCTATCAAATGAAGAAAAAGGGCCTACAATTCTAAAAAAGGATATAATGAAGCCGAAAGAAAAAGTGGGGAAGACTAGGATTGCAGAACAAGGGAAAAAGGATGATGAAAATATAGAAGATTAATTGTATGGTTTGGTTTGATTTGGTTTGTTTTACGGCATATCAACCTCAAAGGGTTATTTAATACCGACAAGATTTTTATTGATGGGGATTTTTTCAAAACTTTATTGCAGGTAATAATGTTTTACAAAGTATTTCTGCTAATAAGAGCTATTTTTACACTTTCATATGGATTTGAACACATTTCGGCGATTAACTATTTGCCTATAGCTGGGACCCTAACAGGTGCTACCACCCCGAGTCAGAGTAGACCTGGGAACATCTGCAATTAAGAGGTAGTTCCATGCACCACAAAATCTCCAGAGCAGATACCTTGCTGTTTGGACGTAGTTTATCGTCTTGCCCAGGACGCGGATGTAGTTTATCGTCATAACCTGGACGGAAGATTAATTGTAAAAAAATAAAAAAAATAACAGGAGGTTGCGGAGAACTATATTAGTCCTGAAAGGATATATAATATAAAAAGAGATTACGGATTCTACGGGAAAAACTTAGGGTAACGTTTTTCTAATAACAGAGTGTCGGACTATAGAACCAGTATCACTGCTTCAATAAACACTTTGGCACACGTAGATGAGTAAACGCTTCTGAATACCAGTGGCTGAAAGCTTGGAAGTGCGGGTGGTGCAATAACGGGTCGAAATCGGAAATCAAGGAGACGAGTTCTGAATCCAATCTGGTTCATGATATTCAATCATCCGTAAATAACCTTGAAATTATCATTTTCTATCTATTTCTCAATTAGTTGAACTTGTATCAGTAAATCATTTCTATCCTCCCACAAAACAAGCTTAATATCTTAAAATAATTTCTGGCTTTAAATAACTTTACAATCAATCATACTTTAATAAACATGTTTGCGTAAATATATTTTTCCTGTGCTTGAGTACTTGCCCGGATGCGTACGTTGCTTGGAGAATATTTCTTTACATTTGAAGAATTTACCATGTTTTAACATTTTTTAAAATAATTTTCTAAGTAATTCCCCATTGTAACTAAAGAAAGGGGGAATAAATTGAACACAACTTCAATTACTATTCATTACTACTTATCTAAACCTCAAGCTCAGTCGATAATCACTGATCATTTCATTAGGAAGACGCTTTTCAGCGCCTAATTTAATCGGTGGGATGAGGAGTCTGTGGTCAGCTTTGCTACATACCTCCTGCTATATATATTTCCATGCGCATGCGCCATGATATATTCTTTGGGCTGAGAATATTACTGGCCTAGAAATGAATCAACAAAGTAAGGATAAAAGAAAAACGTTTTACTTTCTCAAATATAGAGGGATTTTTATGATTTCGGCCTCATTCGAGAGAAAAAATAATAAAGAAAATAAAAAAGAAGTTATTGAATAAAATTAAAGAAATAAAATATCGATGGTTGTTTTTCTATTTCAGTCTTGTCATTTTTTTCTTGCTTGATATTTATCTTTAAATGTCCAGTCAAAGCAACGATGCAAAAAAAAAAATCAAAAAAAAAAAAAAATCCGTCTCCGATTAGGCTTCTTTTCCACCACCGGCAAATAAAAGATTCGCTTTTCTGTCGGGTCGCCATATTTAGATTTGTGAAAGTCTTGCCAAAGCTAACTATCCTTCTTGAAAAAGAAGAGCATAAAAAGGTGGGAGAAAAGAAAATCTTTGGCGTCGAAGATGGGGAATGGTTAATATCTATTTATAATTTCGACTGCATTTTATTTTGTTTTGCTTAAAGTTTCTCGACTGTAAGTCTGCTTGAAAACAAATCGATTCTTGTGTCAATACAGAAACCGATCCTGCCAGCATCCTCGGCGCTGCAGGCAAGTTCTCAGATGTGTGGCACAGAGTCAGTTTTGATAAGCTAATTTTGATACTGTAATCTAGCTTTCCAGAATTATACACTCCCTTAGATGTTGGTACCCAAGGCGATCATCTCTCTTGTTTATTGAGTTAACTTTGGCCATCCTATGTCCTTTCGACTAAGATTTTTTTTCATTTTTGTAAAGGACTGAGAAACATATATCGTTGACAATAATCGGATAATATACACCTTTGAGAATGAATAAGCAATTATTACGAAAAAAATTTCATAATTTATTAATAATAACAAAACAAAGGTAAATCGAGATGTATTTTCATAATATAGGGTATTTCAAAATACTTTTACAAATTTTGGGGTCTGGATCCTCACACCAAAACAAGGACGAAAATCCATATAAACATTTGTATACAACTTTTGTTTTTTTTTAATTTTGAGTTATTAAGTTTAAAGAAAGTTTACGATAGATGGCTCTATGTTGACTTGTAGACGAGGTTAAATTTGTCATTCATGTAAATTTGTTGATAGTCTGTCTTCATCGTTTAACTTGTACTAGTGAGTTAACTCAGAAGTGTTTCGTTGAACAATGGCAAGATAATCATATTGTATGTAGGCAAATATGATTTTTACATACAGCTGTGCGAATGATAATGGATGCGAGGCTGAAGAGCAGTATTAGATTAAGTTTGCAGACCGAAAGCAGCCGACATATCTTTATACGGACATATGTTTATACGGACTTTTGTCCTTGTTTTGGTGAGAGGATGCCGCCCTAAAATTTGTAAAAGTATTTTGATACATCTTTATAGGAAAAAAGGGTGTCGTGTCAAATATATCGGCATGAAATGGGAATCGTCGAGTTGAGTTAAAATTCTGTAATAGTCTACTGTGTTAAGTTTGAAGAAGATATGAAGCCGTCTTCCCCATCATCTGTAAATAAAATAATTAAGTAGACTTGGCTCTCTAGCTATGAATAGCCTAAGTGAAAGAAAACTGCATTCTAAACTGTAGATAAACTAACAGTATAGCACTCTACTTTCCTTACTAAAAATGCATGACAATTCTCAGATAGTATCCTGTAGTGATTCATGATCGCCGATAACATTAAGAACCGAAGCATACCAAATGTTGCAATTGGTTTCTGTTGAAATCCCGTTCTGATCACCAAATGTTTACATTAACATAAAGGCAAAAAACTAGCAACCATCGTCGTAATCATTAAACTGCTATTACTGTGTTAGGTGCCGTGTGACGATCAAAATCTTCGTGTTTGAAAAATAAACTAACGAATGAGTGGAACAAAACAAGATAAAAACATATGTTCTATCTGGAACACCTTTCTTGGACAGAATATTTTAAGATATGTTCTTAAGTAATGGCAGAAAAAAATTAAACTTACATCAATGGCAAATCAACGAAAGTCTAAAGTCAGGAGTACTGGCTAAGTGATGGTGCGTCTCTTGCACGGGGCGATAACTTTTGCATCCAATCACGATGTCGACCCAAAGTGAAAGTGAACTAGCCATTCGGACCCACAGTACGCATGCCCAAAAGCTTGAACAGATTCAGATCCGCTGATGGTATTTTTTAGGCACACTTACCTGGCAAAAGTTTTTTAGCATCTGTAACACATTAAAAATTTAAACGTTTAGAAATATTTCTAAGTAATCTTTAACCTTCCTGACTTTCAAAAAACTATTTCTGTATAAACTTTTGACTCCCTCGTTAATATCTATCTATCTATCTATCTATCTATCTATCTATCTATCTATCTATCTGTCTATCTATCTATTTATCTATATATCTATCTATATATCTATAGATATATATGAAATTTAAATTTATTTAAATTTAAGTAAATTTAATTAAATTTGATATATATATATATATATATATATATATATATATATATTTATATATATATATATATATATAAATGTTAAATTTAAATTTGTTTAAATTTAAGTATATTTATTTAAATTTTATGTATAGATATATAAATATATGAAATGTAAATTTATTTAAATTTAAGCAAATTTAAATGTATTTATTTAAATTTATATATATATATATATATATATATATAAATTCTGTGATTTTCATTAGTCCTTCAGTCCGTCTTACCCTCTGAAATAGCTATAGATTGACCGATAGAAAATAAATTTTAGGGACAAATGTAAACTAATATGGGGGTACAAATACCGTAGCTTTTACTAGAGTGCGTAGCTTAGTACAATACATTTTCGTGATCATTTTGGGAAAGAATAAATGTTTCAATATGTAACATACAAAATACTGCCACTATTTTAAAAACAGTTTAATAATTAAAATTACAAATACTTATTTAATAAAATGCAATACTGTTTTTGCATATCTTTCCTTTAAGATATTATATATACAAGAATCAAGTTCGCTCTGCGTTTTCGAGAATTATAAACAAATGAAACTCTTCAAAAATTTGAATTGGCCTCCATAAAGAAATATTTACGCATGGCCAGATGTATGTTGCATGCTCAAAATAAGAAATACAAAGAATCTATTCTTCCCTGTTAAAAAGGTAAAAATAAATTTAAAAAAATATTGCTTACCATGAAACCCTATAAAATTAAATTAAATTAATGGAATTATTAAACTGCGAAGTAGGGGTTTTGTTAAAGTATTTTTTCAAAGAAATCAGTTTATTCAAATTTCATCGATCGGTTTACGAAATTGAACGAAACATAGAGTTTGCAAATCTCGATAAAAATGATAGCAATAGCTTGCTTCAACAATATTACGTACCGTGAGGATTTCAAGACGCGGATTGCAAAATAAAAGAAATCGAGTTGTTTTAAAAAGTAATTATTAGAATATTAATTATTAGAATATTAATTATTAGAATATTAATAAAACCTAAACATAAGAAATAGGAATTATACATTTTCTTTATTCTTGATTATTGACAATGAAAATATTAAATCCGATCTATTTATTAGGTTATTAATTATTAATAATTATTAATTAAATATAATTAACTAATTATTCATTAGATTATTTAATTTGTCGACAGAATTTCTAGCTATTTTGTTTTAAATTAATAACGGTATAAAAGTTTTAAAAATATTTTTTTTTTTGAAAAAGAAAGTAGGAAGATGGGTAACTTATAATTTCTGGAGTTTCAGGATTCGGATTTCTATTGATTAGTCCTCCTTGATAGTAGAGTAATGTTCTAAAATCTATTATCTATATTTCTCATGTTGTCTGTCTATGTGTCTGTCGTGGGGGTTGTTACCTCGCCCAGGCCGCATTTCTCACCCGATTTCGATGTGGTTTTCAACACAAGTTTGCAAATGGCTGCCGTAAGGACGCGACGGAGCCTAGTTCGGAATCAGGTTCCGAAAAATCGATAATCGAAAAATTTCTGCTTACAGAAGGAATAATCGCATTACAAACAAATTTGACACCCTCTTAGAGTCTACCATTAGAAGTGTTGTCCAGAAGTCTCATGACCACGGACCCCTAAACAGCGCGGAAAAAATCAATAAAACCCAAAAACGATACGCCTAGATTGCGTCTGAACCGCATGTCGTTTTTAGCGAAAACCGAGCGGATTTATGAAGAGGCCATTGGGAGTCATCATGTGAAGTTTCAACTTACCCCCCCCAAACAGAGGGCAATCGACAATCGGTCAACCCTTAAAAATGTTTTTTTCCGGTTTTTTAAAAGCTGATCGTATTGTGTTTATTTTGTTTAGTTCATTTTTCGTAACAGATTTAATGTTTAGTATAGATCTTAGAAAAAGTTGTCAGTGTGAGATAGGCAAGAAGTAAGGCATGTTACAACATCAGCACGGCAAAGGGCACTCCTTTAAAGGCAAGGAAGGGCAAAAATATGTTAAGTCAAGTGATAGCGATTGCTGTATTAGTCGTACGATTTTTGAATCAAGCACGGGCAACGCCGGGCCATGCTGCTAGTTTTTTTTTATAAAACTGTATGAAAAAAGAAACTTATTTTCAGTTATTTATAAAATGGTAACTAATTACTATTGCAATGTACTTGTATATATTTTGATATTTTTTTTAGAAATATTTTACTACATTTTTATTCCTTTATAAAATACTAAATCATCCCTTATAAAAGATAAATAATAAATACCGTACTGAATATGGTTTTATAATCTCCCCAATAAACAGGGAGTCAAAAGTGTATACGTTTTGGGAAATAACAGTCAGGTTGAAACACATAATTGCCCATTTCTACACATACAACATATAACATCTATATTTTGATCTTGCTGAAGGAGTTTATGTTGGGAAAATATAATTTTCTGTAAAATAAAATCTACGGAATAATGAATTACTGAAGTTATGGCATTATACTTTTTACAATAGCTTATAAAAAGTGGACATCTATGTTAGAAACGTATTTAGCAGATCAATCATAATGTACCTTTTTCAGGCGCACACACGCACATACATACAGATAGATGGTGTGGGCACATAATTAAACATATTAATACCTGGTTAATGGATTTTCACTATTTTCCCAATTTTTACCAACCCCAGAATATTTTTATGATTTTTATTACAAATGAAAGGCGGTTAAGCTTGTGAATACAAATACGATGGTTATGTTGTTATACTTTTTACAGTCGCTTATAAAAAGTGGACAAGTAAGTTAGAAATATATTTACCAGATCAATCATAAAGTACTTTTTTTTCACTCACTCACTCACTCACACACACACACATATATATATATATATATAGTGTGGGCACATAAATAAACATATAAATACCTGGTTGATGGCTTTTTCACTATTTTACCAATTTTTACCAATTCTACAATATTTTTATGATTTTTTACTATATCTGAGAGGTGGTTAGGATTGCGACTAATAATACGAGGGGTATGATTAATAATAATACTATAATAATGGTAATATGAGGGGTATGATAATAATATGAGGGTTATGATTAGAACTAGTCTTCTTGGTCATAAAATAGCTTATTCTTAATTATACCCTAGCTGCCCGATCACAAGTGGATCTTTCACCACATGCAACAGTTAACAGCATTTTGTTAATCATTATAACCAAACTTGAAATAATGCAAAAACAAAAAGTAAACACATCTCTACTTTTTTTCATGTTCAGTTTGAGTAGTATATAATATTATAAATTAAATTCAACAAATTAACATTAATTTAATATAACGACAAGAATACAAGCAATTGGTCATAGATTGAAAAGTAATGTCTTTTTGCTTGGGTTAATAAAAGTCTGAAATAAAATTCTCTTTGTGTACGCATAGAAGATGTTGCTATATGTGTGTTTGCGTGAAAGAGTCAACACGTGGGTGCGTGGTTCACAGTAAAGAGGATACAAGAAATAGAATTTGTTTCTTACTGAGGATGATGTTGCCGTAGTCTGAAGAGGTCTCTTTAAAGTTTGTCAACACTTGCTTTTAGCATGAGGTCGTGAAGTTTACAAGCCGTGGACTTTGATGACAGCTGAAATTTTTATATAAGATCAGCGTTCCGTTTAAATATGATCACGTCGTCGTCACGTGGGCGATGTTGTGAAAACGTATTCGAAGATAATTTCCAAATATTTCAGTTATCTCTTTGGATTAGTTGTGCTCTTATATCCATCGTCTTTTGTGTTAAATTTTTATATGTTCTAATGTTAATTATGTTTAAATGAAAATGTCCATGAAGATGGTCTTAAATAGACCGAAACGTCCGACGTCGACTTTATATTAACATTAATACAGCATAATTGCATATTAAGATTTTGTTTGTTTTTTTCTGTACATTTTTTCTTCATACTGTCGGATCTATATCCATATATTTGCTTATATATATATATATATATATATATATATATATATATATATATATATATATATATATATATATCAGTATACGTATATTATTATATATTGATTTAATCAATATATGTATCATGTATTGTGTTTTAGGATTTATATTTTAGATATTTCCCCTTTTATTAAATAATCATATCAGGAGTTTTATATATGCGAATTCCGTACATTAGATAAATGAGAGAGATGAACAGTGTCTAGATAATATTAAACCATGTTCAGACTACCTCTGGGAATAATATGAAATCAATTTAAGTTTGCCGAGAGACAACTTGAAAGACGGAGATAGACTGAAATCCTGACAACTGTCTCATGTGAAATCTAATTGTCTTTAATTTATTTTGAGTGATTTTAATTTTTTGACTATAACTTCCATGAATTCTCGATAATAATAATTGGAAATAAAAACTACCATATGACTCTCACCGTAGAACTATTTTCTTCCTTCAAACAGCATGGCAGATACTAACCTCCAGGAACGTAGCCCATTACAATTTCCTGGTCTCACACATTTTCCACTAATATAAAGCGGAGTCATTTTATTCAATAAGCTACTAGATTTGCTGTCAGGGAAGTTGGTTCACTATCTCGTTTTCTCAATCTTACACACTTAAAAATCTACCATTCGCCTGTGTATCAATATTGACGCAATATCTGGCCTGGTGCACCGGCTATATGTCTATGGATTCTTTACAATATCCAAAGAAGGATCAGTAATATTATCGTTTCTGAACTAGCATCTTGACTTATTTTCCCGTAGCCGTGACATGGCTTTCCTTATAATTTTCTCTCTATATATTTTTATGGCAGCTGTTCTAATGAGCTCTCATTCTTTGTACCTCGACCACATAAATTTAAGTGTACTACTAGATTGGCAAATGGGTCTCATTGTTTTACTGTTGAAGTGTAACTGTAAATTCCGTTCTAATAAGTTATTTTCTCCAATCCTCAATTGCGGAATCCTATTCCAGTTTTTTTTTTCCTCTTTGATAAGCACTTTCTTTAAAAATTTAGATACAACTTCATGAGCCATCTTCTGCTTCACTGAAATCTGTTCTTTTGTTTTAATTTCTCCTCATTAAATATACTTGATCTGCAAATCTCAAGAACTCATAGCGTCTTAGTTGCATTATCGCCTAAACTGGGGTGAAATGATTAAAAAACAAATTTAAAAACTGAATCTGAAAACCGATCAGCCGACTATGTTTAACTATAGACTGGTATTATCTTTGACAGTCTATAATTCCACAGTCATAAGTTAGTTTTACTTTATTTAATATATACAGTATGTTTAAGCACGGAATATTGACTGTCTTCTCATAAAATATGATTTGTCCAACGTACGAACACTTGTGCAGAGAGGCAAGCAAGGATAAAAATACTGTTGTATGAATACAGAATACTGAAGTATTAATTTCTTTCGGATGGAGTTTTATAATCACCACTCTAAGACCGCCCGTGGGTCACCGATTGAAAATACAAGGTAGAAGAAACCATTGCAGACGATCGACCAACATTAACCCTTGCCACACGGCCAGACACCAATTAGGAAGTTATAAGGACAATTTTTCACGCTCTTTGTCGTAAGTACTATCGTTTTTATAGATATATTTATTATCATTTTCCTTTATTAAATTGTGACGTCTACCATAAATTTGAGAGTACAGGGTGATTTAAAAGACGTTAACACTTATATGGGATTATCTCTATAAGATCGTAAGAGCAAAGCAAGAATAGATGTCGAAGAATCAGTGATAAAATGAGAGAATATATGATTATCAGCAGGAAGAGAAACCCCAAACGTGAGCTATTAAAGACAAATGTTAAAATCAAGCAGGTACAGAAATTTATCAGTGAAACATTGATTGATTCATTGATTGATTCGATTTTTACAGCATATCACCCGTTTGCAGGTTGTTTAAGGCCGGAAAAATGTTTTTGATTATAGGTAATGTTATAATTGTGAGAGAATAATAATTTAGTGATAGAATCCCTACTAATTACCCCATAGCTTGGGGGAGAAGAGTTGTATTCATACCTTTCACAAGGCTAACTGCCCACACGTGAATATAACGAATCCGACTGGAATTGTAACTCGGCTACCAGATTATGAATTCCGAGCCATTATCTATTACACTACCCGCACATCCAAGCTGACACATCCGGTATTCCCAAGCAGTCACACACCTATATGCTGTCCACGTGCGACGTTGCTTTTGTGATCATAGAGAGAAACGGTGTTTCAACTTGATGTGGCCGTAAGCTATGAGAAGTGTCGTCGGAAATCTTGTAAAATGAGACACAGAAAACCGAAGTGGCGTTAGGATAGAAATAGATGTTTTCCAAAACCTAAATATTGGAAAGAGATACATTTTTGTTTTAAACTAAAGAAAGACTGCTGAATTGAAATGTATTATTATTCGACCTATATGTTAACGAATGCTAGACAATCTACTCACATATGAAGCGGAAAATTAAGTCAACAGAGATGTTACGCTTTAGATTGATACTGAGAAATCAATGAGAATAACAGGTGTAGAACGAGGAAATGATGAAGAAATTGTGAGAAAATATACACTTTTTTTTTAAAATCAGAGATTGAATTTCTGAAACATGGAATGAGGATAAGCGAGTTGGATAAATTGACACTCACACGTTTAGGGGGTTAAGCGGAAACATCGAGTGAGAATACGTGATAGAAGTTACAAATATAGAATGTGGTGGAGAGCCGTTATATAATCCATCCTGAAAGGAAATATCAAATAAAAGGTGAAAACTCATAGGTTATTTTGAATTTATATATATATATATATATATATATATATATATATATATATACTGCATGCCAAATTATTATTTTGATAATATTTCAAAAACCGTCCAATCAATTCACACAGAATTTTCACACAATGTTGGCAACACTGACCTGCGCAATCACTGGAATTTTCGACCTGATCTGCGCAATGTAAAGAAACTGGCGCCATATTTGTTATCAGTACGGTGAAACAACAAAAATGGAACGTTTTATCAAACACGGGTATCCATTACCAATAACATTTGAAGTAATATACATATAGAGGACTTATTAATAATAATTTTACTAAATTTCGGGACGGCTCCCTTACACCAAAACAAAGGCAAAAGTCCTTACAAACATATGACCACCACTCGTTCATTTTTAAGTAATTAAGTTTAAAGAAATTTTACGGTAGATGAGGATGTGTTCTCATGTAGACTAGGTGGTATATTTGTCATTCGTATATATTTGACACTAGTCTGTCTTGAATGTTTAACGTGTGTAGTAGTGACTTAACTGATAAATGTTCCGTTTAACAATAGCAGAATATTCATATCGTAAACGGGCAGATATGATTTTTACATACATCCGCGCGAATAGTATTGGATGCGAAGCTGCATGACTGTAACAGATTGCGTTTTCAGACCGAAGGTAGTCGAGTCATCCAACCTTTGCTGTTGTTTATCGTTGCGTTGCAGAGATATGATCTGTGAGACCACAAACTAAGTATCGAGGAAAACAGAGATCCCCTTGTACGCCTGACAGCAGAACTAATAGGTTATCGAAGGGGATCCAAGTATCAGCACACGTCAAGGAGCCCTAGTGTATCGTACATATCATAGTAACTCATAGAGGGTACTTCAGGAACAGCTCCTGTATCCGTATCATTTGCAACATGTGCAGTGTCATTCGTCCTCTTATCCCTCACAACGGGAGATCATTTGCAGATGTATAGTGCATTGTTTTGGTCCGGTTCCTTGTACCACGGTGATAGTCCAAGGTAGAACCAATAAAGAAGAACTCGAACACGGGTATGGAATAACACAGATATATTACAAACAGGAATATATACAGAGAAGTACAAGTGTTAGTATGAACAATCTGGTTTAGTAGAGCGAACAGTGTAGTCTCGACCAGTATCACTATATCAATGTCTTGCAGTAATGGTCTGAATGCGACTCTGTTTCGGGCTGCCTCTGACTCGACTCTTGACTCGACTTGAACTACTGACTCCACTTGAACTACTGACGATATTCAGTCACCCCCCACGAGGGCGTCATGTGGCACAAAGCTTTTTTAACGTGGGCTCTCCGAGCCCGTGGGCTCGGCCAAAAATATGCCCATTGAACCCATATAAACGGGTTCAGGGTCGGTTTACCTCCCCGAAAGAGAATCTGCCCTTCGGCGTAGCCTCCTTCGGGTTCCTCCTCGCCAGAAGGCAGAGAGCTCAACTGATCAGCCGGTCGACCAACATCGACTGAACTACTGACTCCTTGCCTACTCCCGAGGCGCAGTAATTATTAAGTATGGAATAGTCCATTATTATTATTATAGGTAAGATCTCATAACTACGTTGTTTGTCTCTTCAATCTTGTTTACGGATGAGGCAACATTTGGAAGAGATGGAATAAAAAAAATATTAAACAACCGACATTTGTGGGCGGATCCTAATATCCATGGTATAAATCTGGCTAGACACCAGCATCAGTTTACGTTTAATGTGTGGGATAGAATTGTAGTTGACTGGTAGTCACCATATGTTCTCCCAGCACTAGTTACAGAAGTTGTCCACAAGGATTTTATTTCAAAAACAGACCTAGATCTGCTAGAAGATGTACCTTTACAAATAAGAAGACGCATGTGGTTCATAAATGATGGAGCTGCAGCATATTTTAGTCACAGTATTCCCGATGTACTGGCGGCGCATCTTCCATGAAAAATGGATAGATAAGGGCTTGCACGTTCCCCCGACCCGAATCCTTTGAATATTTATCTGTGGAACCACCTAAAACATTAATAATGCAAAAACGTTTCATCGACGTGTCATGGGGGCCTGGGGAAAAAAGTCCGACACCATGTGGGATTATTTGAAAGGGTCCACCGATCAATGGTCCGATGGGTGCATGCGTGTACAGAAGCAAGCGGCGGACATTTTGAATACTTGTTATGAGCAGCTGTGTTGAGGTACAACGATGGTCTTTTGTACATATGTTTATATGGCTATTTTAGCTTGTTTTGATGTCAGGAACTTAATGCCAAAGTTTGTAAAGAGTATATTGGATTTGTATCTTGGATTACACACATACTCAAGCAACCTCCCACCCCACGTGGGCAGACACACACACACTCAAACACACACAAACACATACACACGCATATATATAAAGAAATATAGTTTTAAGGTGTGCTATATTTATTGGATATAATGCCTAATATCAGAGATAGATCGTATGTAAATATGAATATAAAAGTGAACATTCAAGTCAACACACAGAGGCGAGAGGCTGTTTCATGCTAGTCAGCTCGATTGCGCCTACCATGAAACAGCCTGTCGCCTATGAATGTTGACTTCAATATTCACTTATACATATATATATATATATATATATATAAATGCTACCCGAAAATAGTAAATTTCTTAGATATAAAATTCAACCAAAACAGCGGAACATAAAAACCATTCAGAAAACCAAGGAATAAACTAATATACCTTAACAAAAATTCAAATCACCCCCACCAACATATTCAAAGAAATACCCATAACAATACCCATATCAGGTTAAAATGATCACGACACCCTGCAGGTACAGACGGGTGCACGCGCGCAAACGCACATCCACAAAGACGGGCGCTAATGCGCACATGGACATAAACAATGCAGAAAAAATTTATACCAATGATAAGTGAATAAAAGTAATATCGAGAAATATAAGCAGTAAATTGCTTATACCTCTTGAAGATTTGACTGACGGATCTGTCGACGAAACTGGTGTTGTGATGCTGTGCTGGTCAAGCTCCCTGCCTCCGGGCAGAAAGGATACCCAGACCAGGCTATGTCGAAGGGCTGCGTCTTGTCTCAGGAAGCAGCTATCTAATCCTGTTGTATACGACGTCTACGGGGTGTTTTTTTTTTCAGAACCTACAGGCTCGGACACCCTACATTAAATACGACCTTGTGCAACATCTGACCAGGTGGGGGCGGTTGGTAGATATCCTGCAGTTGGAGATTCCTTGTGGAATTCACTTCTTCTACGCGTCGCTGACGAATCTTATATATGTTGTTCTTTCCTAAGTATTATCGTTCATTACTAATCTTCATTTGATTTATCTATTCAGTAACTTTCTCTAGCTTATAACATAAAGCCACTATGTTGCATGCATTTACTCAGTGTAATTGAAAATGAGAAGAAGAAACATTATTACGGGGAGGAAGCGACAAATGCACAGACATTAAGAACGCAGACGAGAGCGATTGACATTAGATTTAAATTTTTGGAGATCAATTTTGACTCGAAAGCAAGAAGCTTCAAGAGTTTTCCAGAAGAGAGAAGTTTGTGAGAAGAAACTGTTAGCATAAAATTTACAGTAACATCTAGAAATTTAAACTGTAAGATAAAGAGACCCTTCCGTATTAGTTCTAGTATTTCAATTAAACTCATGAACTCTAGGTACCAAAGAGGAAATCGCATCTGAAAAAAATTACCACGAAAATATTTATAATAAAGGCAAAGGGAAGCTACGTTATGGCGGTGTGAAAATGACTGATGCCGAGATGCCAGATCAGAAACAATAATATTGCGTATTCTTTCTATTTTATCAATAATCTGTAAATGCATAGTAAAAGCCCTAGACCAGATATGGCAGCAATGTACAATGCATAGGTAAATGGTAGACTTATGAATATGTAAAACAGATTCTAGAGAGGAAGGTTTTGGTCAGCACGACACAGTGAACCAAATTTGCTGGCATCAGAACTAGAAATCCATTCAATATATTCTTTTAACTTCATGTGCGCGAAAAAATTGTATTTGCAAAGACCTATCATATTTAAGCTGTTATATTGATTCAGAGCATTTTTAATTTTTCACCATCAGCTTAAATAATTTTCCAGAACCTTACACTATCATATCGAAATTCCGTTAATCAAAAATCAGAAATAATACAGTTCTCTATTTACATTATTTGGAATGTTGTCCTCATATCTTTGATTTCATATTTATAACAACGTTTCGGCCGTTGTACGCTCATGCCTTCTTAAGGTGTTTGGGATGTCGAACTGAACCCTTTATTTCGCTCTTTGTGTTAGACTGTTCTAGTTCCACGTGCCATGTCTAATGGATGTCAGTTATCAGTTATCTCCTGTTAATTCACCTCTCCAAGTTCTCCACTGCCTTAAACAGGTATTGAAATCAATTTATCCACTGTGCCATGTTGACCTAAAGAACACATGGCACAGCGGATAAAGTCGTTCGTTAGATCCAGGGACAGTTGTGAGTTCAATACCTGGTTAAAGCAGTGGAGAACTTGGAGATGTGAATTAACAGGAGATAACTTAACATTCATTAGACATGGTACGTGGAAGTAAAACAGTCTACCCCAGCGAGCGAAATAAAAGGTTCAGTTCGACATTCCAACCACCTGAAAAAGGCTGGAACGTACAAAGGCCGAAACATTGTGATAAATATGGCAATAAAAGATGTGGACAATTGTCTCAATAATGTATATAATACCTCATCTCAGAAAATTAGCCAGATACTAATATAGTTCTTTCAAACAGATGGTTCCTAAAGGAGTTTTTCATATTTCAATCATACTCTATTATCCGTTATGTCCCACGAAGGGAATATTCACTTGAAAGTAAGATATTAAGTTTCTCTCTATATTTATTTCCCCTTCCTTCATTTCCAAAGGTGTAAGTATTTTGAAAGTGTAAGCGTTCTGAAAGCAAAGGACGTATTTGTCGCAGATTACTTCCACAACACAAAGAAAAATCACTGTAAGTACAGACTCGAATATCGGGTGCAGAAAGAAATGCTGAAAACTCGATTCGCCGGTACTATCTCAAATCACAATGCGTGAAACCAGTCAGAAAATAACTCACTCTCTAACAAACGCCGAAGCCAAAAATGCCCGAATTTTCTTCTTCGCCACATTTCCGGTCATAGAATACACGCGACGCGCTGTCGCTTGGTTTGACGAGGTAAGTCGCCGTTTTCTTCGCTATACTCCCCCTCCTGACCTCAATATCATAGAAAGAGAATTATATTTAATCATTTAGATATATCAAAGAATCTGTAGCCTCATGACGAAATACAAAAATTAAAAAAAATAAATAATTGTTTTACAAAATAAATATTTATTTAATAACGTATTTGCCTTTCCTGTCAAGGCACTTAATTTTTATTTCCTGCACAATGAGTTGTTTGTTTGATGAAGCACTTTGGCTGAAACCGAAATGAAATCCTGTTTAAGGTATAACTATTGTAGCATCAGGGTACACGTAAGGTTTTTAATTCAGTGTTATCCTTCACGTAGACTGATTTCCGACAACAGAAAAAAAAGCCACGCCTGTCTATTTACCTATAGCTAGTGTAAGAACAGATTGATTCGTACATTCCCCAAAGGGATTTGCGCGTAAGCGAATGTAACGAAATTGACTGGAATTAAAATTCGTTCTATTTCTCATTCCGAGTCGTTATCGCACAACCGGCAAAAGAAAAAAAATCTTTATAAGAAATATATAATTAATACAATTACTTTGATATGATATATTTGTAAATCTAACAATTGTGATGGGCATATTTCCAGAGACATTTCTACACATTATATTGTGTAATCTATTTTCTGGCTACAAATACATTACCCAATTTAATTTAAAATTGTCACAATTGACCACGTCGCAACCAATGCCGCTCGCAATTTCATTCGACGATAAGAGAATAGCGCCCTTTCGCCTAAAGTTCACACGTTCACCAATCATCTGATCTGTCAGTTTGATGCACAAGTTGTTGAGCTTTGGAAACAGGGTCAGAGATGACTGTGACTGTTCAGTTGAACTTATAAGTCATCGATCGAACACCAACTGATTAGATAGACTGTCAAATGACGACAATTTGTTAGTGAATCTGCTTCCAGGCTGTAGAATGTTTGATGATATATTTACCCGTTGTTTCATTTAGATTAATGTAATTTGGTATTATCGTCCACGTTCGACGATTTGGTCTTCATTCCCCAACAGCTGAATATGTCTTGTTTTTCATATATCGTTATTAGGTAGCAGTTAATAATAACGTCGACATTGATTTTTAAGCATATTTTTTTAAAAATTCATTTCACCGAAAGCAAGGAAATAAAGCCAATTAGATGCAAGGTGTTGCTGAATGGGAGAGAATAGACAAAGAAATACATTTTTAAGGAGAGCAAAAAATAAGAGAAATGGTATTAAAAAAAGAAAAAATAAGATTGATATTGCGCTTAGATTGTGGAAGATTCAAGTTGAATGAAAAGCAAGAAGCCGGAAGAGAGTTCCACAAGCAAGAAATGCGAGAAAAGAAACGGTTAACATAGAAATTACAGATAGATTTACCAATTTCAACTTCAAAATAAGGAGGAGAATTAGAAGCCAATCTATCAGTACGTTTAAATTCATAAAGTTACGGTATAAAATGGGGAAATCTCATCAGAAGAATTACCATAAACACGTTTATAAGAAAACTCTCAGGGGATCTACATTACGTCGGTGAAAAAGTGACTGAAACTGAGCCTGTTAGCATACAACTTAAAATTTACATCTAGAGATTTAAACTGTAAGTAATGAATCCTGCCACTGAGGTTACGATTAACCTTATAAAGTCTAGATACCAAAGAGTAGATAAACGCACAGAGAAGGTGGTGTGAAAATGAATGATGCCAAGATGCCAGATCAGGGTCAATAATATTGCATATTCTTTTTTAGATTCTATCACGGATATCTAGATACGTATTATAAGTACAGAACCAGATGTTATAGCAATATTCAAGGTGAATGTTTGACTTATAAAGGTATAAGATATATAATTAGGTTTATGCATGATTCGAGTGGTTATATATTGTAGATTTGGGTTTGGTTCTGTGTGTCTTTACATATAATTGGTTAAGAAATGAACTCTTACTAAGAACAGATCCAACAATAAAGGCAGTAGTCTTTAACTGCAGGTCAAGCGCACTATTATTACGTATTTACTAGCAGCATGGCCCGGCGTTGCCCGTGCTTCATTAAAAAATCGTACGACTCATACAGCAATCGATATCACTTGACTTAAAATATTTTTGCCCTTTCTTGCCTTTAAAGGAGTGCCCTTTGCTGTGCTGATGTTGCTACATGCTTTACTTCTTGTCTATCTCACACTGCGAATTTTTTCTAAGCTCTATACTAAAAATTAAATCTGTTACGAAAAAAGAACTAAACAAAATGAGCACAAAACGATCAACTTTAAAAAAAGGACTCGTAACTGTAAAAATCGAATTAAAAAAGAATGTTAATAACAAATACTTTTCCACACCCAACCCAGTTCTGCGGAATCAGAATCAACGTTGAGTTTCCGCAAGCGAATGAGCCAATTCGAGTAAAGTAACATGCAGATTTAAATTTTTCCCACTTCTGACGAATGCAGCTATCGATTTTTTTTTGCATGCTAGCGTGCTAGTTAACATTCGTGTCAGTCAGCTGTTGGCTCTCATGCTGGCCATTAGAATCTTCCTGTCTATTCGCGGCAGCCAGCTATAGGCCCTCACTCTGGCCAGTACAAAATGGCCGCAAATTACATGAAAACTACCATAGAAGCATTAAAAAAAATCGATTCTTTCCACTATCGATGGGAGTTGGGAAATGCAAAGTCATTCCTGGCCTTCCCGCTAACTTGGAGCATGTGCATGTACATTTTGGTGCAAATCTGACGAAAACTGCACACACACACATCCTGCCTTTTATAGACAGAGATTCCCGTGTACAATATTCGCACTAGCATTCCTCTTGAGAATGTTGAAAGTACTTGGTTACATTATCATTAAATAAGGTTTAGAAACTTTAACACTCACTAGATCAACTGAATGAATGGTGAAGAAAGAGAGAGAGAGGAACAGCGAAATGGAAACATTTTTATATGAGGGAGGCCGCATGCTACCTATCCAAGGTGTGGACTAAATTATGACAGCCGGTGGTATAAAAAGGGACGGTAGAGTCAAAGAAAGTAATAGAAATGGTAACAAGGATTTTTCAAAATTAGCAGAAAGACTATATAATTTCAGTGAATGCGGATAAACGTGACAAACAGCAGACCCAAGAACAAGAATATTAGGTTTATGATTCCGAGATATGAACTTAGCGATGGCTCAGAGATTGCCTAGATGAGAAATACGTTGGTTCGTGAATTTGGTGGCACACGAATTGAGAGTTCAATCCCTGGAACCGGTTGGGCAGATTTACACTCAGAGAAAATAGGACGGTCGCCTTTTGAGCAGGACTAAATAAGAACGAGAAAAGATGTCTCTAGAAATGATTAGCGGTAATAATCTGTTAAATAAAGGGCATAGTTTGAATCTCCCAGAAGGTTACTAGGATTGAAAAGCGCTTGATAAAAGACGGGGATTCGGTGCGGGGATGGAGAAAGCTGAGACGTTGTTATAAAAATAAAGATGAGAACAATAAATCCGAGTGTAAATAATGTAAATAGAGTCAATATTTGCTGAGAGTGACAAGAGACGGGAGGTTGTGGAATACTATGATTGCTCACGTCGTAAAGGGACACGCTAGAGAATCGAAAGTCTGGCAATTGAACAGAGAGACAAGATAATGGGTTTCTTACTGCAAAACGACCAGAAGCAAATCAGATTCGTTTTGCGGGTTTCATCTTCCACGCCGCTAATCTTTATTTCAACGGCACAGCCTATTACCGTCTCTAAAAATACCATTTTCACTTGGCTCATCAGCTAAACCGCTTGGGCCTGAATCCAAATTTATGGCCATTTCATGTTCAGCTTCATAAGTCTGACGTTCAGATAAACAGAACAGATTCATTACACTGCCGAATTTATTTCCTCACGGTTTAACATTACAGAATGGCCGTGAAGAAGCGATTTCGCCATTACGAGAAGTCAAATTGCAATTCATTATGATATCCAACAACAATTCTCCGTTGAAGATATTCTTTATTAAACTTTATATAATCTAGCGCACTTGATTTACATACATTATGTACAGTTCCCAAGTGGCCAACCCTGTAAGTAATGAACGGGCTCAGCATTTATTTCGAAAAATTTGCCGGAGTCGGTAGTGAGTGGTGATTGACTTTTAACGCCAGCAGTTGAAATAACCAACTCCTTCTCTTTATTTTGTCGAATGTTTCGATTGATAATGAATCACAGAGGTGACTACAAGTATCAGAAAATACAGACTGTTCATAAAGTCCATGTGCATTTTAAGTTATAAATTTTTTAAAGTGCACACGAACTTTATGGACATCCTATATAAAACTGCGAACGACACGGCTAATGCCATAGACCGAATATCTCAGTTACGAGGTTTAAGTTTTAAGGTAAAATGGAAAACACTGATGCTTATAATTAGAAAAAGGAATGGACAATTAAAATTACTAGCGCACATAATGAGAAACGAAGACTAAGAATTTGATCCTCACAAGACATGAGGATAATAGACGAAGTAAGCGAGTAATCTACCTAGCTAATGTAAATGTTTGACACAACAAAGGTTAGGAGAGATAACAAAAATATAACACTCACTAAATGCTACAAAGGACAGGAAAATGTGGGAAACCGAATGGCAGAACAGTCAGTTATGTGCCATACGTGATACATGCTTAGGCGATCATGTATCTTTATATACGTGACTGATGAGGCAGATTTTTTTTCCCGCAGTAGTTTGCCATTTCTTTCTGTGGTAGACCAGTTGCCATCCAAGACTATAGAATCGAGCCTGTCCTGCTATTTATCCATAGCCTATGAAGAATAAAAGGATTCATCCTTTCCCAAGGTATGAATCACGAAAGTGAATGTAATGTATTCGATTGGAATTCGAACTCGGCACTACAATTCCTCAATCCGAGCCACTATCCACCGTACCTCTTGGCAGAAGAGGTAATAAAAAAGACGGTGAAAAGATAAATCTTAGTAAGTGCTGCAAAGAATAGGAAATTGTGTAAGACCACACCCCCGTTGCGAAGAGAAATGGAACATAGAAGAAGAAGAAATTGATCTAATAGGGATTTGCTTTCCTCTACAAGATGTCACTTTCTCTAGAGATATATATTTTATGGTGATTTTCTAAGCTTAGCTTAGATGTGGCGCAAGGTGGAAAGTGTTGGGCCCACATTGAAGATCGAACTCAATATCCAGACGTAATTAATCTAGCGAGGCAACCTTGCAAAACACTGCACCACGTCATGCTGGCCAAATTATTTTCTAAGCGTAGATTAGATGTGTCACACAACCGAAAGTTCTGAGAAACCAATGAGGTGTACTCAGTTGTAATTCATCTAGCAAGACAAACTTGCTTACCATTAGACGAAGATGACGTGTGGAAGATATATATCTTATGATTAGCTTTTAATTTTCGCGAAAACATTTTTCCTTATTTTCAAAACATTTTGGAAATAAGCTGTTTGAAGCCTAGATTATAAAAACATGAAGGAAAGCTAAGAAAACTAAGAAAACAAATCTACTTTCTAAACTAATTGCATCTTGTCTCAGTCATCGCTAGATAGAACCGAATGTTCACACATATTTCGATGAAATATAAACAAATGCTTTATTTGTTTAAAAAGTAATTTAGAGATGTATATTTTAAACTTTAAAATAGTATTATTGCTGAAAAAAAATATGTTGGTGGGTAGAGATAGAGACTGAAACACGCGTTATCGAATTAAAGTTTTGCAATAAAGAAACATTTCTGGAGCATGTGACAAGTCATGTTTGTGTTAACGTTCATTTTTGGATGCGACGGATTATCCCTGAAATGATACCCCAAAGAGAAATGGTAACAACAGTATGGACATTGTTCCTCGGCAAATCTAAAGAAATATAGGAAAACTGACATGGATATCACTACCTAGAAGAAGACTTGAATATAGAAACGTAGTTGCACTTAATGGGCTTATGAACATATCACGTTGAAACAACGGTTCCCGTCCGATCACTGAAGTTAAGATTTTTTTTTTCTATCACTAAACGATTAATAAGTAACCCCCGGGCCAAAAAAAAGCTACAATCTAAAAATATTATATTGCGTTAAATAACTTGAAAGAAGTTGATAAGCCGTAAGAAACGAATTAATCATTAGAGACCCTTCTTTGAATTCTGTCAATAATCTCCAAGAACACTACACCAGATATTGCAGTAATATTAAATGCACGGCCGAATGATAGATTTATAAAAGTGCAATATAAATTCTGACGAGAACGATTTTCTAGCAATTTAAAGCAACATTTCTCGCAGTAGACCTAGCGTGTGATAAAGACAGGTTATCGCACGTGTTAACACACGTTGTATGTTAAAAAACAGTCGCTCGTAATGCGGCGTGTGATAAATAGACAGGTTATCGCACCGATCATGTATATTTCGATATATGACTTGCGAGACAGATTTTTAACAGCGGTAAAGTCACCATTTCTTTCTGCGGTAGACCATTTTCCATCCAAAGCTATAGAACCCGGTCTATCTTGCTATTTAGCCATAGCTTGAAGAAGAGGATTCATACCTGTTCCCAAGGGTTTTAGCACGTAAATGAATGTAATGGATTCGAGTTGAATTCGAACTCGGCTCTCCAATTCCTCAATCCGTGCCGCTATCGATTACTCCAGAGCACGTGGAAAAAAAAAAACGGAAAAAGTAACTTATATTATCAGGGAAGTTACTAATTTAGTCTTGAAAGAATACATGAATTATCAAAAGTGGGTTGACAAGAAAATTTCTTTTTCACCCCCGAATCAAGATAGTCATTAGTGGTGTAAGAAACGATATTTTCATCCGATTTTTTAAAAATTCTAGTAACACTTAAATTCATACAGTCAAGGCACCAATACGGAAAACTCATCGGAACAACTGCCCTGAAAATACTTATAGAAAAGACAAAGAATCCACGTTATTCTAGTGTTTCTCGCAGAGATATATGATGAAGACAGTGTATCGCACACACGTTGTATGTTAAAAAAATAATAATAATCACTTCACTTTATGCCGGTGCAAAACATAAGCCCAAGAAGATGCAATAATTCTCTACTAGATGTTAGCATGTGCCATTTTGATGGCAGTCACAAAATGTTATCTATGTTAAATTCAAATATTTTCACTCGTTGCCCGATTTCATTTGAACACTGATTGGAGGCCATTTTTGATAGCAGTTGCTACTTTTACTTTTTCGAAATGTTTTTCATCATAAAACAAGTATTTATTTGTAATTATCCTGTCCTGACTTGTAATCCGGAGCATTTTCGATTTTAAATTTGAAAGGAAATTATATTAACTTCGCTAGGTAGAATGGTGAAATAGAAAATGGTTGAATACATCAAAACAGAATGCCACTTTACCTATTAAATGTCGCCATTACTGGTTTAAAATGACAACAACAAAATCAATGTGACATTCTTCTACGTCATTATTTTGCACCAACCTAATTTTTAAAATATGTGTCACATTGTGAAAGATTTTAAGATCATCATTCTGTAAGAGTCATTTATGAAGTTAGTAGTTTTGAATTGTAATATTGATAGTCTGGTTTTTAATAAAACATGTTTTAGGATTTCATAGATATCAAGGAGCAATCAGATAAATATCTATTAACTATTATATATATATATATATATATATATTACTTTGTTCATTTTTTAATTTTTACTTTATTTGTTCATTTTGCATTTCGTATTTTCCACACGTTTCATACATTGATAAAGTCCATAGTATTCATTGGACGAAATATTTTTAAATTTACAAATAGAAAAAAATGCCGTAAGAATTATTTTGCGCGTAACAATAACTTAAAAAAAAATTCACGACATGCATTCAACGGATGTCAGTTCATTGAAAAATTCCCTACCACCAAAATGTAGCTAATAACCGATACAATGTTTTCCCATTGACAACCCTTTGTCCATTTGAAGATTTATTGTCTTTTAGCTGTGTCTTTATCGATTAAATTTAATTGCAAAATTTTCATATATATATATATATATATATATATATATATATATATATATATATATATATATATTTGCATATCTTTACACGGGGAATGTAGTATATCTTTGTCTTTATATCTTCAACCATTTTCGACTCTGTTGTGCATATTTGTTTGTAAGAGCATTAATTTTGTTAAGAATGGTGAAATAGAAAATGGTTGACGACTTATTTTTGTTTTTTTCATTTCGATTTCGTATTTTGCTTGATAAAGTCCACATTGGACGAAACGCGTCAGCAATTTATTGTCAGTAAATATTGTCTTCTCTATCGATTAAATCGAGAAATTTTCATATATATATATATATATATATATATATATATATATATATATATTTTGCATATCTTTTACACGGGAATAGTCATCTCACGACTGGATTTTCTTCCTTCATCTCATTCTCTTTCACTCCCAGTAGCCGCCATAGTAGCGTCTTAATGGCATTATCTTCTTGCTTCAGGTGAAGTGATTGAAAAAGATATAAGGATCATGAAATTGAATTTTAAATATATGCACTTTTAAAATCATTTCCATAATAACCGTAGGCCTGGGAACGCTCAAAAACGGTACAGATAAATTTATTTATCAGGAACCTGTAGCCCGTGTTTAAAGAGGTGCAAAACATTGAAATGCAAATAATCATCTAATCAGTAGTGTATTAGCAATGTAAAAGAAATATCAACATTGTACATGCACATGCTAAGTATCAAATAACATTAAAAGTTTTGCAAAGCAAATGCATATATTTACTAAGTAGTCTTACCTGTAGTATTGTGTAAATTAAAACCCTGTAAAAGATTATACCTAAGAGAAAGCAAATAATAATAATAATAGTAATAATAATAATAAGTAGAGGTGCAAGTACAGCACAATACACCGGCTGAAACTGCAAAATACTTAAAAGAGACAGCAAAGAAGAATGCAACCGACCATATACAGAAGTGATGGCAAGATAAACCGCTTCATGGCCAATACCCTGCCCGTACCAAACAAGCTGACGTTGACAAAACCTGTACCCATCAGTGGCTAATTAGTGCAGGGTTGAAAGCGGAAACTGAAGGTTTTATCCTTGCTGCACAGGACCAATGCTTGCTAACTAGGAATTATCAAGCACATATACTAAAATATTGTGTCAGCCCAAAATGCAGATTCTGTAATAAGTATCCAAAAACGATTGATCATCTTGTATCAGGTTGCACGATATTGGCAGCCACTGAATATAAAACCCGACATGACAGAGTGGCCCAATATCTGCACTGGAAAATCTGCAACTTCTACGGGAAGGAAACTGAAAGAAACTGGTATGAACACCAACCAGAACCGGTTACGGTGATAGGAACTGTTACAATTCTATGGGACTACACAATACACACTGACAGAACAATCAAAGCCAACCGCCCAGATATTGTTATTAAAGACCACAAACAAAAACGGTGCCTCCTTGTTGATATGGCAGTCCCTGATCCTGCAATGTATCTTTGAAGATATTCACAAAGTTGTCAAAATACAAGGACCTGGAAATAGAAATCTCGAAAATGTGGTATATGGGAACATCAACAATCCATGTTGTGGCTGGAGCCCTAGGACTGGTTGGAAAAGATCGCAGTAGACTAATTGAAGGGATTCCTGGAAGTCCATGCCTCAAGGAGATACAAAAAATTGTTCTGACAAGTACAGCCCACACTTTACGAAGGGCTTTATCTATGTAATTTTTTTTTTGTCAGTGGAAAGCGTCATGATGCCATTTCTAACCTTAGGTCCCGGGGCGGGACCCGGAAAGAAATGTGTAAACGCCAGAAATCAAAGAAAATAATAATAATAATAATAATAATAATAATAATAATGTTTTATTCTAATGATGTAACTATTCTCTAGGGCATGTCAATTCAAACTGACAGGGGAAATATGAGCCAACTGACCTGATATCAGAAAAGACAAAAAATTCAGGAATTACATTCTTATTGACATAGGAAGAGAAACACCTCCATGGAAATTATTGAGAAATTCCCCTTATACAAGGACCGGAGATTGAGATCAATAGGATGTGAGGAAAGAAGACTGAAACTGTACCAATTGTAATCAGAGCTCTGGGTCTCGCGAGAAGAAGGAATAGACAATTTTACATACAGTGTCACAGGTAACATCAACAAATTGCCCAAAAGATCACCCTACTAGGAACATAACATATCCTTAGAAAAGTGCTATCAATTAAATAAAAATTCTCCTACAGGGCCTAAAGACCATAGTTTAAACCAGGCTCTAAGGATACAAAGCAGGAAACATAACAAACGTAAATAATAATAATAATAATAATAATAATAATAATAATAATAATAATACAGTGTAACCCGGATATAAGAGATCCGGATATAAGTGAAACCCGGATATAAGAGAGATTTTCTCGGCCCCAAATTAGAGCCCATACTTACCTAAACAAAATAGACCAAATCCGGATATAAGAGAAATCCGGATATAAGAGACTTCTTCTCCGGTCCCGACAACTCTCTTATATCCGGGTTACACTGTATATATTTTAACCTAGACGTTGTGAGCATACACACACACACACACACACATATATATATATATATATATATATATATATATACACACACACATCCGGTCATGAATTTTTGTGAAGAATAAGTGAAGCCATACAAATCTGTGCATTTCATTATATGTATTAACTGCTGACTTTCACATTCATGTGCACGCGTATTTTTTTCAGCATACAAAAACTTTATAAATATGCATATCATCTGTATTTCATGATTTAAAAGAAAACAGCAATGATGCATGTGCCTTAACACCAGCACGCACAGACTGGGGCTCAAATGACTTGCAAATTATTAGAATCGTTGTCTTTTTACTATCAGATAATGAAGGATTATATCAAGTTTATCGGATGACACGCCATCATTTTTCCCCTTTCCGTGATGGTAGAGAGCACGTCATGTCAGATTTCGAAATGCCAACTTAAAAAAAATAAAAATAAAAATTGTTATTGCTAGTTGTATTATGAGTAGTATTTCTATACTGTTACAAGTTATTAGACAAATTGAAAAATAAACGAATTGACAACACGGATTAGGCTAACCGTAAAGAACGAAGTGAAAATGTCAAAAATTGGGAAAGAAATTACGTTGCAAAAATCCCCTTTCTCTTTACATTTAAAAACATCTTTAAAAAATTCTGAAATATTTTCAGAGAAAATTGAATACAAATATACGTGTAGATGGCATAGAAATAAATCAAACACAATTGCCGAGTGAAAAACAAGAATACTTTCGTGAAGAAATTGAACTAAATTTAATCATAAAAAAAAGAAAGAAAATGAAGAACAAGCTTCGTAAAATTATGAAAGGAAACGAAAAAAAAAGATATTGTAGAAAATGTCGGATTTTAATGAATTAATACTTTCCAGGAAGAAGTGTAAATCGACACCACAATTGAGGTTGGCTTTTGGCGGGATCAATGGAGAAAATTATATGTCTTAGTTGATGAGAACGAGTATTTCAATATTTGCGGTTCACTGGTTGAGGACGAATAATGCGGTAGGTAGGGACTGGGAAATGTAATATTGCAAAGAAATGAAGATGAAAATTGAATGAATTGAAATGAGTCAATTCTGATCATTCTTCTAGCCGATTCAGTAAAGCATTCACGCTAGACCATAATACAATTTTATGAGAAAAAAAAATCCATTAAAACAAATACAATGTGTAGGGAAGACAACAGAATGCTGCAACTATTGTTCTGACAATTTTAATTGACAACAAGGAATGCATAGGCATTTTCCAGAAAAGAAGCCATATTTTATCCGCACATACATATATACGCGCACAAACACACACGCATATATACACAGACATACACAAGGTGCGATGGGTAAACTGTCACCATTTTATATTCTAAGTTTTGTGCATGCGCGTTGTTTTTTTCATTTTGTTGACTGCACAGTATAAAAGGGTTAATCTGGCACCGTCTGTAAGTAAAAAAGTATATTGACGCAATTCACTCCGCCAGAAATTTGGAAACGGCATGCTGCAATGCTTGGCATTAGCGCAGGAAGCTCCAATACTACCATTTCAGAGACTTTGGGTGTCAATCTGTGACATCCAGCTCTTTCCGAATCCTCTGCACATTCCTCAGATAATATACTTAATATCTTTTATATATAAAATGTTATAGAGAAATGTATTGCTCATGAGTATTTCTCGTATATTATTAAAATAGCCTAAAAGCCGCAATATCGGACAGCATTTAAGCTAATCCCTGTAGAGGTATCTTGATTGGGCCTTCCTCACAACAGGTAGTGGGGGGAGTAGATACGACAGGCAACAATAAACTACAGAAAAAGTCAAAATTGATTGATGAATTTAAGTATTGTATTAATATGTAAGCTTACTTTTTAAAAGTTCAACGGTAATTCTTCTGCTGCCACTTAATTTAAACACATTTTGATGTACGTAGGTCCTTACTTTCCGTATAAACAATTATTTTTATTTCATGGATGCCTTTCGCTGGATCTCGCAATTAATTTCGACTATTCCTAGATTTATTTCAAAGTTATAAAAAATTGTTATTGTACAAAAAATTTGTCGCGAATCATGACATTAAAAAATCGTCGAAAACAACACCAGTAATGAAAACGTGGATTTGCTCACAGAGTCTGCCTGGTTCCAAAATGCTGAGATATATTCGGCTACGATTAGGAATGAAGTTGAAAAAGTGTGACTCAATGACACACTGATATGCGCATTTATTATAGTGATATCTTATTGCCAAATGATATATAAGTTACACTAAAGTAGACTCCAGATGTTTTGCGAGTTCCGTTTTAATAGTACAAATAATTGTCACTTTAATAGGCCCTGATATTTGTTTTAATAAGTTAACATAGCAAATGATTTTTTTCCAGGTAGAAAGCGGGTCTTTACAACACTCGGGATACGACTGGCTGCACAAGGCGTGGCACAGCTGCTGACTGAATGCAACCTAGTCGGCAAATGATGAAAACTTTAACGCTCGTGAAGCAATAAACGTTTTTGCTATGACGCTCGAAATCAAAGAAATATTAAGACTGCTTGTTGAATAACGTTTTCAAGATGTGGAAGAGAAGGGAAAACGAGGATGCTGAGCACCATCACGTTGGGGGATTAAGAGGATGTTTTTAATTAGTTTCTGTAAAGTTGCAAAAAGTTATCCGTGGGTCCTACTTTCACGGAGATTATAGTTTTTTATGGTTTTGAAATATGTAAATGCCTCTTCTGAAGATATCTCAAACATTCTGGAGGGCATGTTTTATATTTAATAATATGGGTGTAGAAAAATCACGTGGTAGAGATAAACACTCAGTTGTGGAGCAAGCTAAGTGAATAATAATCCAATCTTTAGAAAGAGAGCTATTTATGTTGCCATGGAGCATCTCATTGTGCTAAAGTGGGATAGTCCATTGCTTGGGCTGTGATTGGCTGCTGGTACCTGAGTGGAGGTATTTCTATATAAATACCAGCTTGATTCATCAGTTAGTTTGCAGGGTTTGTATTAAGTTACAACCTGCTTTATTTTTGTCTGCCAGCTGGACGCTAGCTGGGACCTTTTCGACGGTAAGTGCTGTTTATTATTGTTATTCTACAATGGGCACGAACTGCAATATACTGTAGAACGTAGCAGATTATCTAATGAGAAAGTAGTTATAGTTACACCTTATTGATTTTTAGACATTTCGGCGCATACAATTCTATGGGTAAAAAAAGTAATAAAGATTTCTATGATCTATATTATTTCCATTGATTTTACGACTGGCATTGTTAAAGAATATGACTATTACTACTGCTTGTTTAGCGGCATAACGACTTATTATGGGTCATTTAATGCCGAAATTTAATTTTCTTGGGATCGTTAGTAATTTCTTTTACAAAAATGTATTGCTGGTAAGTTTTCGTGTTTCCACAAAAAAATATATTTTATCAAGTATTTCTACATATATAGCAGGAGAACCAGGCCATCTATAGCAGTAATATCCAAAGCATTGACGAATGGTGTCAGATAGATTATCACCACATAGTGAAACAACATTTTTAACCACACAACTAGCAATTAATTCAATAAAGTATTTCAATTTCATGTCATTGGAAAACCGTTACCCCCAGAAGGTTCAATACAAAACAAAGTGAATGAAGCCAGGAGACCAGGTTAGAGGCAATAATATTAATTCCGTAGCTGAAATTGAGGTCTGCATTATTTTCGAAGTCTGACATGAAGTTATTGATTTCATCGTGGTTATTAGAGAGCGACTATAACGATATCCACAACTGGTCTGGCGTAGACGTTAGGTTTAGCGGTTATTCGAATAATGTATTTTCTAAATGAGACGTAGACTAATTGAAGAGTGTAAGTAATAGAAACGGATCGAGACATTATATCTTTAAATGGTTTGAGATGAATCAGCTGTCTTCGACTGGGTTCGTAGATTAATTCTATCAGAGATCGTGACAGGATTTATTCGCCGGTCAGAGTGAAATGATTGGTAATCGAAAAATGGCAAATAAAACTCAGCCTACACACACATATAGGCATAATACAAGTTTCACAGAAGTCCACTGACAAGACACTACGATTAAACATTTTATTAAATTTTTCTTGCATTCGTACAAGTGATTACTTTTCTGAATATGTAGGCTGTAAAAAAGAAGACGAATGTTTTGTAGGTCTTAGCGTTTCATAGCGTCCTATTAGCCATTATGACTGATTTTTTTAAAAACTATTTTTGAAAAAAAATCGTCAGTCTTAAATTTACTTACGTAATTTTAAAAAAAAGTAGACATCCATTTTGTACGTTCTCGTAGAATTCAATAATAATACATTCACCACTTCGTTATACCAAAAAAAAAAACAAAAAAAAACATCAAAAAACAAACTACACTCTTGCCACCTTAATTTTATGAGTGAATGTCCAAATAGATATAAAACAAGTATCATCAAAACTCCTAACCAGAGCGCAAGAGAATTCATGGTCTCGTCCGTTATTTTTAAAAGAATTCAGGAGCATCAAACAGACACTAGTTAATAACAGCTTCCGGAAATATTTTATATTAGATATTTTATATTAAATTTATATATTTTATCAATGTAAATTGTTTCTCCTTTTAGGATACAGAAACAAAAACAATCAATAATATTAACATTTTCTATAAAAAATCAAACGCATATAAATTATAAGCAGGACGAATGATTAATTTAATCTTCTTAGATTAAATTAATCATTCGTCCTGCTTATAATTAACATGTATTTGACCAGAACAAGAAGATTAATCATATATTATAAAAAAATTTAAAAAGCCAATCTCATCATCAACAATAACAAGATCCAAACTACATAGGACTAAATTTATCTATGAATATATATAACTCTCATGGAACTATGTTCCTAAGGAAAACAATTCATGAATAATATCTACATCGGGTATAGAACTACATGTTTATTAAGAAAACTTATGCTGCATCTCTCATGAAATAGCTCCATTAGGACCCATTGCACACGCAGACCTACCAACCGCAGATTACTCGTGGACAGGTATTTTTCTCACTTCTTTTACCTGCAAATACACCATTCGATATGAAAGCGTTTTGGCCTGTCATCATTTTCTTCTCGAAATAATTGGGAGAGAAGTGTTGGAGTCATACCTTTCCGAACGATATTAGCTTCTAAGGGAATATAACGAACCGAAAGGGAATTAGAACTCGGCTCTCCGATTAACAATCAAGAGTCGTTATCTATTACATCACCCACATACCCAACTTTATATTACCTGGTATTCCCAAGCGGTCACCCATCTAATTACTTGCCAAGAACCATGTTCCTCATCTTCAATGATCGTATAGGAATCTACGTTTAGGCGTGATATGACGTAAGCCAGGTTACGACGATGAATCAGCCTCATAAAAACAAAGATGAATTTATTTCAACAAAAGAAACCTTACTGAGACATAAAATGTAAAATGGCTGAATGCGTGCATCCTTTTAAAAATTAGATTTTAGCTTATTTCGAATACATTTTTTTTATTATCTTGATTTGTACTTTTTATATTCAGTTCTTGTAGAAATGGAAGCTTCCCAAATTGTCTTAGGTTTTCTACTGTCATGTTGCACGTTGTCTTTAATACTATCCCGGTGTTCCCATCTTTCGTTAAGGATTGTTTGCCCTACCTTCAAAGCAGTTTTGTTATTTACCAATTTAAATGTCAGCGTGAATCTGATTATGTGGTACAAACAAACTTGCGATTGGATTGCCGGATTGGAAAGGGCGTGCCGACTCATATCAAGCAGGATAGATTCAGCGACAGGATTCGCTCGACTCAGTCGGTTACTGAGTCAGCGATGGGACTACATATTGCGAAAAAAAAAACGGGTTACACTTTGAAATATTCTGACGAAGAGTTTAAGCTACTGTAAAAAGGTCGGTCGGCTAAACATATACGTTTTCTAGAAGCTGTTCATATCACGTTTTACCGACCGACTGTGTTGGTAGAAGGAACAATTTCTGTCTTATACTCACTAGGAGCTTATTTACATAGATTTATTTTTTTCACAATATATATATATATATATATATATATATATATATAGAGAGAGAGAGAGAGAGAGAGATAATATTAGTGGAAAATATACATACATATGCAAAATATATAAATACCCATACATGTATATTTTCAGAAAAAAATTTCCAAGAGGAAGAATCCAGGTAGAACTCAATGTCTAGGATAGAGTAAGGATATAATAAAAAGGCTTAAACACTAGTATTCCATGGTCATAATTATTCCATTGGAATCGTAAATAATTTTAGATGTGGGGGGAAGGGTTTTAAATAAGAGAAGAGAATGAATGTCGACGGATGTCTCATGCATAAAGATACATTTCGTGGTGACATATATACACCATAGACAATTTAATGCTATCTTCCCCCCACATCTCCTAAAATTCTCTTTGTTAATGTTCTATCTCCTTCCTCCTCATATTTACACTCTCTCTAAATTCTGTTTCCACTTCAGGAGTGGGTTTTTTCTGTTTTCATTTTGAATTTGTAGGTCTGATGAATTGGATCGTATTTACGATTCCAATGGAATAAATTATGACCATGGAATATTAGTGTTTAAGCCTTTTTTATTATATATATATATATATATATATATATATATATATATATATAGAGAGAGAGAGAGAGAGATGACAATATATACTTTCCCGAAAATTTAATTCGGTCGAGCACCAGTGGGAGAAAGCGCGGTTTAGTAAACAATGACTACTATAGATAATATTGCAAAGCTATTCCTTGAACTGAGCCCTCTCGGTATTTGGGGTGTTTATTCGAAGAATAAGCACGTAAAAATTAACCCTCCTCTATTCAGGGTGCTGATAGCCCAGGTTAGAATCTCAGACTAATATCAAATGCGTCAGTATTAAATCCTGGCTTCAGGCAATCGAATGTTTAGTCACACTGATGAGCAATGTTACAGCGAAACAGCCTATCTGCAGTGGATTATATATATATATATATATATATATATATATATATATATATATATATATATATATATATATATATATATGATTATCTGACGGAATAAAATTCCAGTAACCAAAAAACACTATTCTTAAAAGAGTGCTCAATACAGAGAAGAGTAAATATTATTTATTCAAAGATGATAACATAACCATTTACAAAATCACTACAAATGTAGCCATTTTGTTTCAACACTTCTGGTGACTGCTGTTGAATGTAGGATAAAGAGTTTAAAAGTGTTCAAATCAACCAAACACTCCTCAATAGTGGAAATGATCTTACATAACCTATAATGACCAATCAAAATACAAGTATATCATAATTCAAAGAACTTCAAAACGAACCTTGGTTATAATGATTAAAGCCTTAATGTTAATGTTAGACTAAATTAGAAATCATTCTGATTAATTTTAAATTTTACTATAAAATTACATTATATATAAATTCATTATAAAATTAAATAAATGTTACCAATTTTAAATTTAACCTGTATTAAAGTTTAACGTAGACTAAAATTATTCAAAGAAGACACTGAGGAAAATATACATACATTTTATTATTTATTTTGTATTTTAATCGAGAAACCAAATTTACATTTAGAGCAGACGCTAATCTAAGGAGATTCAAACATCGTAACAACTTAGATACATTTGTAGGGGTCTGAAACCAGATGTTGTGGGTAGGGGAAGAAGTTTTACAAATCCCAATACATACACAATCATATTATAATATATATATATATATATATATATATATATATATATATATATATATATATATATATATATATATATATAAACAAGGAAAACCACGGACGAAACGGGAAATTGATGTTCGAAACAAAAATATTATATCAGCCACATATACACACAATGAAAAGCATCTACAATCAATCATACAGACATACATTAATAAAGACATATATACATAGACAAACCCACAAAGATTTAGGTTTAAAAGTATTAATGAACGAATGCAAACCAACTATTAAAATATTACTTACATGGACAAAGATATATAGATAAAAAGAGTGGTAGAATTGGAAAACAAATATTCGGCTATGAACAAAGCGAAGAAAAAAGACAATTAAACATATATATACAAATCGAAACACATAGTATATACGCATAAAATGTGTTTATATATATATATATATATATGTGTGTGTGTGTGTGTGTGTGTGTGTGTGATGGATTATTTTTGGGATTTAGGTTTATCATATAGATATTCGTCGAGCGTAGAATAAGAAAGCACTGGAAGGCTGTTTCTGAGACTAATCAGCAGTGCGCATCCACAACGTAAACGTCATACCAACTGTACCACGGGGCCTCAGTGATGAAAAAGACACAAACAGGACTCGATATAGCGCCACTAATCACTTAGTTCCGCAGCAATCATCCAAGTATTCAGCCCCTCGGAACAATGCCCCAACTGCCACGTTTTAGTTTATGATGGTACTATTTCAACACTTGAAATCCTTTTTGACATTTAGCCGGCCCATCGCAGAACATTAGCTTGGTCAAGCAAGGATATACAAGTGATTATTTTGGGGATTTGGGCAAATCATATAGTAATACGTCGAGCCTTGAATCCTCAATCCTATCTGAACGGTTCCATTGTCGGTAGTGGATGCGCACTGCTGATGAGTCCCAGATAAATACACACACACACACACATATTTTTATATATATACATATACACATACTCGAATACATATACTTGTTTGTAAATGCATAAACACATTAAAATTACTTTTAAAAGTTACTCCAAAATAAGCTTGAGGATGAAATAGAACTAATGTCTTTAATTTAATTACAAAATTAAATTCGGAGCTTTCAGCTTCTATTTTTGAAACATGGTTAGAAATGTGTAGCGAAAAAAACATTTTAAATCAATTAATTTATAATATTAATGCTCTGTAAATTTACATTGAGCACTATTTTCTATATCTACTGTTCTTTCTATATCTTACTGTTCTTTATATATATATATATATATATATATATATATATATATATATGGATAAAAAGACAATAGTAAAAAAAAAAAAAAATATTCTTAACGACGCGTTTCTTCCTCTCAGGGGCTTTATCAAGCCAGATGTAAGGATTAAATTTTGTTGCTTGCCGGTGTTTATATACAATAGCAAGGATGTCATTTGTTTATCAAGGCTTTTAAATTTGAGAACCAGTGATATCCTTCACATTGTATATAATCATGTTCAACAAAATAAATCCTTACATTTGCTTTGATAAAGCCCGTTAGAGGTGAAACACGTCGGCTAGAATTATTTTTCCTCTTGTGATTTTATTCATTTCGTTACTTACTTTATATATACACACTTTCTGAAGATAATTTGCACACACACACGCATACACAGACATTGGGCTCTCTGGAGAAGAGGGTGATTTTATAGACAGTGGCTGCTACCATTATTAACGCATTGCTTTTTCAGCTATGAATTGAGATCGCCTGGCTACTGGCGTATTTCGTGTAGAAAACGCTAAAATTTTCCTTTCTCTCTAACGTGGGCTGATAGATTAGGGAAAAGAACTCTGACTGATGCGAAATCGGTCGAGTTTCAATCCTGGCTTGAAGTAATCGGACGTCTAGCCACATTGAATATCTGTGATACAGAGAAACGGTCTGTCGATATATATATATATATATATATTGATAATATTAGTGTTCAATATATATATCCAAGAGGATAGCATCTCTCTATATATATATTTTGATAATATTAATGTTCAACATATATATATTTCCAAGAGGATAGAATATATATATATATATATATATATATATATATATATATATATATATATATATATATATATATATATATATATATATATATATATATGTACACCTATATAATGAAAAAAATTCACTCTAGCATATATTCCAACTAAGTAAGTTTACAAATATTTACGACTCTTATATTATCGATTTGATAATTGCCTCCAAATATTCCTCACGATTTTCGATATCACTGTGTTGACTAACGATTTTGAAAGTGTCATACACATCTCTTATGTCTGTATATCTATATAGGTTGTGAGCTAGTTATATGTGACAGTGGTATTATAAAATATTGAATTCATTTTTACACAGTGAAAGAGACAACGACATATTCAATATCACAGGGAATCTTTCATTAAGATTGTATCATATAATATTGAATTTTATTTTCCCCGTAATATAATCGATGAGGATATTTTTCAAACAGCTTCAGCATGAATGCAGTTTTTTAAACTCATATGTATTTTATGTTCGCAAATATTTCCAGCCATTAATTTCACTTATTTTTCGAAACTGGTTTGCGTTACTATACCGGCTCGAATTTACAAAAAGTTTGCTAGTGTAGATAGATAGATAGATAGATAGATAGATAGATAGATAGATAGATACAGACAGTAAAGATACCGGAATCAACTTTCCGGTACTGAATATTTCGCCTATAAATATTTTATAAATTTAATATATATCTTACAATACATATTTGTTGCTACAATTCAACTGTGATATTAATGCAGCAATCTGATCAACATATCATTCAATCAAGTATTACACCAAATATATATCAAAAGGTCACATCAAGCTGATTTTACACCTCCGACTGAATTTTTTCCCTTTAATTTAAATTAAATTTGAATAAGGGGATGACTCCTATCCAAAATATTGAAGGAGAAAGCCAGAAGATAGAGGTCACACTAGCAAGACCATTGAGTAATACTGAAATACATAATATTTTCTCCAGAAATTATAAAAGTAATTTAGAATCATCATCATATTCTTACAAAAAAATGTGTGAAACGGCGCAAGGCGAGGATAATTCGGCTAGGTATAATATATATATATATATATATATATATATATATATATATATATATATATATATGTATATATTTGTGTGTCTGTCTGTGTGTACTTCAAATGTGATTTTGTTATTTTTTAGTGTACGTTGCGTTTTTGAGTAGACACGCTGTTTTTAAAAATGTTACTCTGTCTACCAACCTGCGCAGTCAAAATACGTCACGAGCTGCGACGCGATTTTCGTGTGTTGTTTGATTTATTGAAATTGTCATCATTGATAATGGATTATGTAAGCCGAAAGCTTAGAATGGATTTAAACATGTATCAATATGGTGTTTTCCTTTCGTCCTTCAACGATAATGTGATTAAACTTATCAGACAATATGAAAAGAACTTACTTAAAATAAATAGACAAAACGTGTCTATATTATTTAATGAAACAGGCATTAATGAAAAATTGCTGCCTAAATATACACAATATATGTATATTATATATATATATATATATATATATATATATATATATATATATATATATATACACATTATAAATTAATTGATTTAAAATAGTTTTTTTTCGCTACACAGTACTAACCATGTTTCAAAAAATGGAAGCTGAAAGCTCCGAAATTAATTTTGTAATTAATGCTCTGTAAATTTACATTGAGCACTATTTTTTTTAAAATAACAATATCTATAAGAACACCTGATTATATATCACTGTTCTTTCTTTATATATATATATATATATATATCGGTGAGCCGAGTTCGAATTTCAGTTGAATCCATTGCAATCACTTACATACTAATACCCTTGGGAAATATATGAATCCTCTTCTTCTCCTTCCAGCTAGGGGTAAATAAATAGTTCTATAGTCTTTGATATCAACTGCTCTAAGAGAAGGACAGCTCTGAATTCAAAAACTGCGTAGGGTCGTTTAAGGATCATGTGGCAACTGATCTAGGAGAGGACAACCCCTGAATTCAGACCTGTAGAGGACCTTGTGGTACGTAGCACTTCAAAAAATTCTGCACAAAACCTTCACCACTATAATCAAATCTCATGTGCTGGTGTCGGGCTGTCGGTCCCTAGGAACTGATTTGATTGACCCTGATACGTCGAATACGACGTGAAAGTCGAGTATATATATATATATATATATATATATATATATATATATATATATAGAGAGAGAGAGAGAGAGAGAGAGAGAAAGAGAGAAAAATAGAGGAATAATTATTTTAGACATGTGTTGAATTAAATCATGAAGTTAAGTCTGTTTAATTTTTTAAAATTATTATTCTATAAGTTGTTGTCTATTCAAAACAATATTTTTATAAATTTTCTAAGGTTTATGTTTTATATTTGAGCATAACAACACACGCGCCCACACACACATACACACACGCACACACACACACACACATATATATATATATATATATATATATATATATATATATATATATATATATATATATATTGAAAGCTTGCACTGATATGTCATTCTTATATTAGCATTATATCATCATATACATATAAATAATTGATGTTTATATATTGTTCAATCCAGAAATATATTTAAAGTATAGTATATTTTTATTTTATGCTTATATATAACAGTATGATTCTATAAGTTTACGCACAGTTTATATCTCTAAATGCAGATAGGTATCAGCAGACGACATTTACTCTTCGGGCATTTGGACTAAAAAAAAGTAAAACTATCTTCTGACTTCTTCCATCACCTTTCTCACTTCCGGTATCTCTTCGTCTGAAGGTATACTTCTTCCGGTTCCTTTCGGTTCTAAGTAAAAGTCCAGTTATTCCATCTTCAATTTCCCTTTATTCATCGCCTTGTTTCTCCCTCAGCTCACATTAGAGGCGTCAAGGCATTGATCCGGTCTTTCGTCTATCCATCTAGAGGCTTTTTCCGTTTGAGAGACACTTGCCGTCAGCTGGCCTTTTTCAACTAGACTTCCAAGTAACGACATTTTGCGTCTCCATTCAACTAAAGACAGAATAATATCGCCTTGCAATTTTCTGAACCTGTAGGCAAAATAAACTTGGGTGCTATTCTACTGCATTGTTTTAAATTTCACTTTACATTGCTAAATAAACAGCACGAGATCGGTAACTGCAATTAAAATGTATTAATAGTAGTAAATGACGATATATAATTATTTCTATATTAATAAAGTAAGAATTTGATATTTTTTTGAATAGTAATCTTTGGGAGTCCCCACTGTGTAACGTTATAGTGGAGGGCATTCTACAAATTGATAAGCTAGTTGATTTAAAATTGGAGTAAAATTTTTTTCTTTTTTAATTATAGAAAAATAACAACAAATTGTAATATGAGTTCTGGTAAAAAAAAAATACAAAAAAACGGTTACTGAGACATTAGTTTTATATGTCCCAAAAATTTATACACTGTTATCCCCAAGGAAACATGTCTTAATATAAGCGTGACTTGAAGCACGGCCCAATAAAATCCAGAGCCTTAATCCAAAGAGTTGAGAGTTCAATACCTGGCCTCAACCTTGGAGAGTTTAATTACTAAAAGGCAAATAATTGAAATTGAGGTATCCAGATAAAGCATCGCATGTGATGCTAGAATAATCTATCCAGGTCGACGAAATGAAGGGTTCGGTTCGAAATTCCAATCTCCATCATCTGAAGAAGGTCGGGCTTACAACAGCCGAAACGTCATGAATATTACAATAAAGATGACGACAACAGTCAGTCCGAACAATGTAAACAGTGTAAATATCTTTTTTATTTGTATAGATTTTTTTATGCACATAAGATTGTATATATTTTTATTATGTAATGTTTTGCATTCATTTTTCTTTTACTTAT
Source organism: Acanthosepion pharaonis (assembly GCA_903632075.3). Lineage (NCBI taxonomy): Eukaryota > Metazoa > Mollusca > Cephalopoda > Sepiida > Sepiidae > Acanthosepion > Acanthosepion pharaonis. Next base: position 2,138,540 of record CAHIKZ030000222.1, on the reverse strand, counting down.
TTAGGAAATTTGTTTAGGTTTTCATTTTTGTGTTTACTCATTTCATTTTTATTTAATTTATTATTTTCACTGATTGTTTATTTTTTTATATTTTTTATTCTTTTTATTTTTAGGTTTGTATTTATTTATTTATTTATTTTATGAATTTTATCATTTCTCTTTATTTGTTATTCTTTATTGAGGTACTTTGTTATTTATATAGATTTTATTTATCTAGATTTATCAAGTTAAATTTATTAATTATATTAATGTGGACGTAGGAGAGGACAACAATTCAAAAACTGGATGGCCAATGTCAAACAATGGACAAGTGTGACTATACCAGAATTGCTGCTGGAACCTGTTGATACACCATTATGGGGAGATTCAATATGGCTTCTGTATTAAAATCCACCCTACGATTGCAAAAGTCAAAAAGATGATGATGACCAAGATGATTATTTTATTTATGTAGGCTTAAATATTTAATTCTTAATTATATAGGTTTATATATTTTTTATTCATATCCGTTTTCTATGTAAATATTTAAAATTTCTTTTTTAAGCTGATTAAATCTTTTCATAACTCCAAAAAATCTACGAGCAAGTGTGCTTTTTTTTTTCTTTTAAATCTTTGCGGTATTTCTAAAGTAGGCACGGTGGAGTAATGTATAGCGGCCCGGATTGAGGAGAGCCGAGTTCGAATTCCTGTCGAAACCCTTACATTCATTTATATGCTATACCCTTGGGAAAGGTATGAATCCTCTTCTTCACTTCCAGCTATGGTTAAATAGAAGCATAGACCGAGTACTACAGCCTTGAATAGCAACTGGTCTACCGCAGAAGAAATGGCAACCTACTGCGAAAATAAAATATCTGCCTCGTCAGTCATATATCGAAAGATACATCATCACCTAAGCGTGTATCACGCATGGCTGCTAACTGATTGACTGGTCTTTAGAATTTCAATGACAATGACAAATACTGAAGGAATGCTAAATATGTACTTCTGAGAAAACCTGAATTTACATAGGTCGAAACATTGAAATAAAACAATAATAAAGGCGACAGAAATCCGAAGAATTCTGTGAACAAATAAACAATTTATTTGCCTATACATAACCTCTTAAAAGATTACCAATTTCTATTATTCAAATCATATTCAAATCATGATTGAACGATGTCAGCTATAAGTTTGTTTCGTTCTTTCTTATTCCGGGCAAAGTGCTGTCTCTTTTACGCTATTAGCACAATTATAGGTCCTATATCAAGTAAAGCTGTCTAAACTCTGATTATTGTGAAAGTGTAATTGGAATGGGACAAGTCTCTGTGACGGCAAATTTCATGTAATGTATACACAAATGGGAAATCTAATGGCATTGTCTGTGAACGATAGACAGTACGTGTATTAAAGGCCAAGTTATTTGTTGAAATAAATTAAGAGCAATCGCATATTTACTTGATCAAAATCTGACTCAAGCGAAAGTGTTGATATTCAAAGCCAGACAAAAGCCTTTTATTCTAAAGACAATTTAACTTGATTTAATTCTGTAAGGGCAACTATACCAGTTAGCCAATTTCACAACCAAAGAAAATATCACTTTGAAATCAAGACGTTAAAATGCTGTTTGACATATTTTTGAAGAGTTAGCATAACTACACAAATGTTCTGTTTCATCTCCTTAAATATTTATCGATATTAATAGCTATACCTAATCAATTTCTCAGAATCTGTCATCTATGTATGTTATCAATATGTTATTAATATAGATCGCTATGACCAATATCAATTTAGAAGTAGCTATCATCCATCTACCTCACGAATATATATTTCTATATTCATAGCTAATAACATTATTTTGCAAATGTTTCAATATTTTTCATCTGTGTTATTTATTAATATTCATTATAGCAATCACTATTCTGTGGTATACCCAATGATATCACTTTATCAGTTCCTCGTTATCTTTTTTCTGTATATCTCTGTATATTTCTTTATATTTATCATGTTTTGTTCTTTAACGTAATGTTGTAACCGAGCGAGGGTTACTAAATAGAATAATCAAACGAAGGTTGGTAATGAACGATAATACTTAGGACAAGAAAAACACATATAAGATTCGCCAGCGGCGCGTAGTAAAAGTAGTCAACTGCTATAAGTCAGTCAAGTGAATTCCACAATGAATCTCTAACTGCAGGATATCTACCAACCGGCCCATCCGGTCAGATGTGGCAAAAGGCCAAATTTAATGTGGCGTATCCGAGCCCGTGGGCTCAGCCAAAAATTCCCAGTAGACCTCGTATAAAACGGGGTCGGATAGCTGTTTCCCGAGACATAGCCTCGTCTGGGTATCTTCTCTGCCCGGAGCAGAGTTTGACCAGCGCAGCTGGAGACCAATCTCCAACTGCAGAATATCTACCAACCGCCCCACGCGGAGAGATGTGGCACAATCCAAATTTAATGTGGTGTATCCGAGCCCGTAATCTCGTCCAAAAATGCTCCGTAGGCCCCGGATAAAACGGTGTCCGGTAACTGTTTCCTTAGAGGAGACTGCCCTTCGACATAGCCTCTTCTAGGGATCCAGTACAGCCGGAGACGAATATCCGACTGCAAGCTATCTACCAACCGCCTCACATGATCAGATGTGGTACAATGACGAATTTAATGCGGGGTATCTGAGCCCGTAGGCTCGGCCAAAAATTCCCCGTAGACCCCGTATAAAACGGAGCCGGGTAGCTCTTTCATGAGACGAGACGTTGCTTTTCAACATAGCCTCGTCTGGGGATCCTCTCTGCCAGGAGGTTGAAAGTTTAACCAGCACAGCCGGAGACGTATCTTCAACTGCAGACCAGGATACAGTAGTTACTACTTTATTTCTGTAAATGTGGACATACCCATTATCGTCCGTTGATATGTTACAACACGTAATATATTAATTAATAAGATTGAATACGTAGAAAACAGGTGAGACGAGGGGCTATCATTATTTACATTATTTATGCTAGATATTACGTGCGCGTCCCTCTTGGGATATTCACCACGCTAGTGGATTAAAGCACTGATTCTTGAACCTGTTGAGATAATAATTGCAGTTTCAATCATTGGACCAGCTATTGCAAATTTACATACAATGAAAACAGGGCGTGCAATGAGTTAGCAGTTGTAATTAAGAAGTAGAAGAGATATCCCGAGGTATGACGGCGGAACAAGAAAAAAAATATCACCCAAAGTTTTAAATAAAGTTTCAGTACAAAATTTACTGGTTGTTACACAGATCAACATTACATGATCGAGGCCGGGAGATTTAACGGTCGAAACGTTGTTACAATAAAAAAAAATGTCTGAGATCAGTATTCGGATTGTAAATAGTGTAAATAACCAATTGAATTTTTTTTTTAAAATCTGTTGTTGACGTTTCGCTCTATCAGTGAACATTATCAAATCAAACGAAAATAAATATATGCAAAAATATTTACAATAATTACTTTTATCTTGAAATCACTGTAATATTAGACGTTTTCTTATGAAGAAATCACTGTAGTATTAGACGTTTTCTTATGAAGAAATATTTTGCATTCATTGATTGAACAACAAGTGTTACTGTCTGTTGAAATGTATAAAAAATTTCTTAAAACAACTCTTCAAGAAAATAATTTTCTCAAATGCAGTAGCTGTTGTAGCTTTTTGCAGTATTGAAGACGGGATGCTTCCTAACATTTTGTTCGGTTTGTTTTGATTTAATGCATATTAATCTCAATGGTTTATTTAATGCCGACAAGATTTTTATTGCTGGTAATATTTTTGTTTTTCTGAAATGTATTGATGGTATTTTTTTTTACAAAAATGTATAGCTGGAAATATGTTTTTGAAAAAATGTATTGCTGATTATAATATATTGCTAGTAATAATTTTTCTTCAAAAATTAGTTGCTGGTAATATTTTTTTAGAAAGTATTTCTGGTATTAAAACCTATTTTTACACTTTCATAGTGTTTTGACCTGTCAGAGTTAACTCCTCCTGAATTTCCTAATTGTCCAAATTTTTCACTAGGGCACGCTCTCCTGACATTATATATGCGTCTTGTTCTCTCTTTTAACGTTGCATTTCCGCGAACAGATATTAAAAAAATGTGATCTCTTGTTGAGATCTGCGTTTTGCACACTTGTTGGAAAACGCAATGAAACACACAGATACACGTACGTACGAATATTCATCAAAATACGAACTCTTTACAAATGTTAATGCCTTTGTCCATTGTAAATTTTGTTGTTTAATACATATACTTCTTTGTATATATATATATATATATATATATATATATATATATATCGATCTTGTTGGTTTACTTTTATATTTTTTTATGCTGGATTCAGTCTCTGAGTTGGCCATATTCTTGTAGAGGACTCTATTTTATCAGGAGTCACATATGTTTTTCTAATTTAACAACAGGCAAACGCACGGTACGCTACAGACCCCAGTTTGAGGGTTAAATATTTACCATAGCAGTTGCTACCAACCCAGGTGAGGGTGGTCCAGGGAACACCAGCAATTCAGATGTGGTTTCCTGCTCCTCAAACCTCCTGATCAGAAACCTTGCTTTTGTAAGTAGTTTATCGTCTTACCCAGGACGCGGATGTAGTTTATCGTCTTACCCAGGACGCGGATGTAGTTTATCGTCATACCCAGGACGGCATTTTGTATGATGTGGTGTGGAATATCAACATTGTCATTAAGTCAATACCTTCTCTTAGTGTTATATATGCTCAGGTGATGCTGTTTCTCTTATCTGATACAATTCATTGTTTTTGATTCTTTAGCGCCAGACCTTTTGCCACATCTGACCGGATGGGCCGGTTGGTAGATATCCTGCAGTTAGAGATTCATTGTGGAATTCACTTGACTGACTTATAGCAGTTGACTACTTTTACTACGCGCCGCTGGCGAATCTTATATGTGTTTTTCTTGTCCTAAGTATTATCGTTCATTACCAACCTTCGTTTGATTATTCTATTCAGTAACCCTCGCTCGGTTACAACATTACGTTAAAGAACAAAACATGATAAATATAAAGAAATATACAGAGATATACAGAAAAAAAGATAACGAGGAAGGTTTCCCTTGCTCAAAACCATTTTTAACAATAGTTCTTTAGAAAACCAAGAACAGTTTATAAAATTAAAATAAATAAAAAAAATCATATTTATGAAGAAATTAGTGAAATTTACACAGAGGAAATGTAAATATCAGTGTTCCATGCGTGATACTAGCGAAGACGATCATTTATCTTTCGATACATGACTGACGAGGCATATTTTTTCCCTGAATGCCATTTCTTTCTGCTATAGACCAGTTGCCATCCAAGGCTATAGAAACACAAGGAAAAAATAGAAACAGCAAAATGATTTGATATCCACCACCATACAGCCAAGTGGTAAGAAATAAGTTAGGAGAAAAATTCCATGCAGTAATCGATAAATATTTTTCTAGAGAAAATAAACATACCCGAAAAATAAGTTACAGTTGTACTGAAAACTTAGAAATGATTATTAAGAAAGATAATTTTAATATCTTAAATAAACACTTCTACCAAAATTAAAAAAAAATATGTAGATCCTAAAATAAAGAGAAATGAAGATAAAGAAAAAGTTATGTAACTATAGAAATCCTCAAAACTATCCTCTTAATAATAAATGCCTATTGAATCTATGATTTATCAATACAATATCTCATCTATTGAAGATCCAGACGAAGTTAAATTCTACATTGAATGCTCATGAAATAAGTCCAAATGAAGATAGAGCCAACACCAAACGTCCTTTAATAATAATAAATACCGAAATCAAACCTCCCTATCAAAATATTTCTGGCATTTAAAAGAAGTCAACAAAACATCAACAGAATAATGGAAATCAATAAGAAAAGCTAGAGGCTGTAGGTTATTAAATGACCCTTGGACTTTGAGCATACATGAAAAATTATGAATTATTAAGTTTCTCAAAAATAAAAAAAGTACTAAATCAAAGAAATGAAATAGCAATTTTTGTAGGCACTGTCAAATATTTTCCTTAATAAAATAATTTTGAAAAAATAAAATAGAAAAGAGTAGAGATGAAACAAATTTTTCTGCTGGATATTTTATTAGTAATTAAATTCGAATGTATTTATTTGTAAAAATACTGCCTAGTCTATTAGTTATTAGAAGGTTGAATGGTAGTTTAAATCTATAAGAATAAAATTTAATTAATAAAATTACGTATTAATACAATGTCTTGCACATATTGATATGGGCCATTTAGAAGGTTTATAAAAATATGAATGAAGAGGATGAATGAAAATGCCTAAAAATTACCATTGTAAAACCGAGACGACAGACTGAGTAACGGATATATACGTTTGTTAGCAGACACCCCAACCCTACCTAAACTTAACCTGACTTTGTAAGTAGCATATATTGGATACATATGATGTCTAGGGACATTAAAACCTAACCACGCCTAAATTAAAATTGACTTTCCCTAACCTTAACAACTCATAATATCAATATCGATTATAAATTAAATAAATTTATTTGAAATTATATTTATATCATCGCTTTACAACGGAACGAGACGATGGATGTTAAGTTTAATCTTTATGACTAAATTTATAATTTACTAGCAGTAGAGCCCGGCGTTGCCCGGGAATATAACAGTAAGAGATAGATCAAGTATCCACCATCATAAAGACTGAAAAATAAAAATGACAAAGATTATTGTTTAAGGTTGACGGACACGCATGTCTTAATTAGTTTTTTTTTTTTTTTTACGAATTGGTCAAACCCAAACTCAAACAAAAACATTGTTTTCAATCGTTATGAGTCTCTACCGATTGAATAGAATTTTATTATAAACAATTGTCTTGTAAATGGATTTTTTAAAGCATTCTGAATGTAAAAATAAAGAAAAAAAAAAAGACAATAAGAAACACTACATGCCAAAACAAAAGTGAAGTTTTGTTGAAATCGGTTGAAAAATGTAGGTAGCCTTTCTGTAATCTTTTAGTTTTACAATGTATGATTTTTACTTATTGAATACAGTAATAAAAATTGCATATTTTGCTTGTGGTGATTCATAATTAGAATTCTGATTTGAATATATTTTCCACTCGTTGTTTCTAATACAAAAATATTAACTTTATTCGGGTTTATTAATTATGATCTAACAAATCTTATTCATTTAGTAGCCTTTCTGTAATAATAATCTTTTACAATGTATGATTTTTACTTATTGAATACAGTAAAAAAATTGGACACCATGTGTATTTAAAGTAGTTTCCCGTTCCGGTTATTATTTTTAGTTAGGACTTGTGTATGTTTAGATTTCATTATCTTTCCCTAAAGATAAAGAATTTATTCCGATGTTTGTATTCGTACAATCAGTAGAGATCGTTAGATTATTGTTTAAGGTTGACGGACACGCATGTCTTAAATAGTTTTTTTTTTTTTGTTTTTTACGAATTGATAAAACCCAAACTCAAACAAAAACATTGTTTTCAATTGTTATGAGTCTCCCGATTGAATAGAATTTTATTGTAAATAATTGTCTTGCAAATGGAATTTTTAAAGCCTTCTGAATGTTAAAAATAAAGAAAAAAGTGTGCAAGAGAATAAGAAACACTACCTGCCAAAAAAAAAAAAGTGAAGTTTTGTTTTATCGGCTGAAAAATATAGGAAATCCGCTCCCATATTTAAAGGAACCCACACACACAAACAACCCGATGTGAGTTGTCCCCTTTCCATTTTCACGATGTCTCTTAATCATGTTTTCAAATTGATTTTGTGCAAAAGCAATTATATTTTTCCCATTTTTGGCGCTGTTAGAACCACCACAAGGTAATTTTATGTAGTCCTGTGAAGTTTTGTTGAAATCGGTTAAAAAATGTAGGAAATCCGATCCAATATATAAACGTTACACACACACACACACACACACACACACACACACACACACACACACACACACACACACACACACAATCTGCGTTTTATAATAAGTAAGATATTCAGTTTTGAAACATGGACATTTTCTGTGTCGCGATGGAATCATACTTTAAAAAATGCACTTAGAATAAACGTTAAAATCTAATGTTGCTCTCAGCTTTTTTACATTCAAATGTATCTAAGTTGTAACGAAGCTTAAAGCAACTTTAGATTTAACGCTTATTCTAAGTGCATTTTTGGCCTTTAAATAAAAACAAATTAAATAACAAAACATATGTATTTTTCCTCAGTTTCTTCTTTAAATAATTTTATTTTTTAAACTGAATACAGATTAAATTTAAAATTGGTCATTTTTAATTTTCAATTTTATAGGAAAATTTAATATCAATTAGTTAGAATAATTTCTATTTTAGTCTAACCCTAACATTAAATCATGAATTATTATGAGGATGTTTCGTTGTCAAGTTTATTGAATTCTCATATACTTGTATTTAGATTGGTCTTTGCAGGTTATGTAACAGCATTTTCCCTAGCGAGGGTGTTTGATTGCTCTCAGCCTTTTAAAACTCTTTATTCTACATTCAACACCTTCACTTGATAAGACACCAGAAATGTTGAAACAAAACGGTTATTTTTGTAGTGATTTTATAACTTATTTATGTTATAATTTTCGAAAAAATTATATTAGCTCTACTCTGAATTGAGCTCTCTTTTAACAACTGTATATTTTGATTATTGGAATTTATTTCGTATACCCTAATCTCATATATATATATTAGGATAATAAAACAACATGTAAAAATCGTTATACGATTGCAATCGTATTTCAACGCATAACAATGCGTCTCCTCAGATGATTGTAAACGATTAATGCGACTTAAAAAGCAAAACAGATCAATTTTTGGGATATATATATATATATATATATATATATATATATATATATATATATGTGTGTGTGTGTGTGTGTGTGTGTGTGTGTGTGTGTGTGTGTTATCATGCCTAGAAAATATATTTTTAATGATATACACTCTTGGTATCCCCAAAATAATGTTTGGCTTAATAGGACACTTGATAATATGTCATGTTCAACTCTCCACAGAAGTTACCTTAAACGAATTGAGATAACATCCTAACAGGGAATTTCACTTGCTCATAAACCTTTACTTGAAAACTAACATCAACCCACGATATGTAGCTGTCATTTAAAAGTTAATATCTACAATGTTTTTCGTCGCATGTGATGAAAAAGGAGTTTTGCATTAAAATGCTTATCACAAAATGATAAAAGAGTGGCGGAATTAAAACAAGAACACCATCCGCATGAATAAATGTTTTGTCTCCGAGAGAATGTGAGAGATATGGGCTGATGAAATAAGGAAGGCGCATCACTGCAAACGTTTGTTGCAAGCTGCCGTTTTCGCGTAAACTCTGCATTTCGGCTGAAGTGTTCTGCTTTGATAAACAGGAAAAAAATGTTGTTAATCTCCATGAAAACAGTGTAAAGGACACACGCAGCCAAACCAACACGAGAAAACCGATTATCGTTAAGATGTGATGTTCTTTCACATCCCTCATAATCACCAGGATTAGTGCCTAAACATTTTCATTTGTTTCAAGCAATATAATATTTCATAAGTGAGACAACCTGTTGAAAAAAAAAAAAAAAAAGAAGTTGGATATGGTTTTGTGTGAAAAAGCAAACAAAATAAGACATTTCTTTTAACGTGGAATCAACAGTTATTTATTTTATAATTCTTGATAAATCCCCCCACCCCCACCAAATAAATGAATCTGTAATATCATTGATCCTGACCTTGCATCTCGGATTCACTCTTTTCCCCACTGCCGTAACGTAGCTTCCCTGTGCTTGTTCTATAAATATTTTCATGGTAATTGTTCTGATAACATTTCCGGTTTGGTAACTAAACTTTATGAATTTAAACGGCATACTAAATTAACAATAATGTCTCATCATTTTACAGTTGAAATGGCTAGATGCCACCGTAAGTTCTATGCTAACAGTTTCTTCTCTTCCTCTTCTCCCTTATGGAACCTTCTTCCAGTTTCCTGCTTTCCAGTTAATTTTGATCTTCAAATATAAATCATCATCTTCTGTCTTCAAATTCCTGTTCATTTTTTACTCCTTTTCCTTAAAGTTTTTCTGACATTCTTTTACACTCAGTAACCCCTTCTACCTTAGTGACTTCATTACCTTGCTTAGGGTAAAATGTTTTAAAAAAACAAACGTTTGTTAAATTAAAAAAAAAATTAAAATAACGTTTGTTTTATATAATTTCTGGTAAAACGTAATTAGTTTCTAACAGCTTATTATATATGAAGGTATACCTACGTTATATATTTGAACAACTGCAAAATATTTCCGACCATAAAAACACCCTTCCCTCCTGTAGAGAATCATCAGTATAATCTACTCCGTGCTGAATATGTCCCTTGCGATCTTCCGTAAATCATGCTATTCTCTGTGGACATTAAATCGCTATTACTCGCGTCTGACAGGTAATATATAAGCAAAACCCTTTTCACATTTGTTTCGTAATAACGTTTATTTATTTGTTTTGTTTTTTCCCTTCTTTCTCCCGTTTCCCTGTGAGCAGCATCAACGTCTAAAGACCGATATCATCTTTTCTATTAAAGAAATCGTTCTCCAAGGGTCTATGCTATTAATACAACGAGCCAAACCAACCCTAATGCGTCCGGCGAAAAACCGATGTGATTATTAAACTTTGACTTCTCACAATATATTTGAGACAATTTTCTTCGTAAAACTACAAACAATATTTTTACGACGTATATACTGTTTTTCACTTTGTTTTTTTTTTATCTATCAGAAGCTAGTGATGGTGTATTTCTGTTATTTTCCACTATGTCTGGTTATTTAAGAGAAACGTTTAATTTAAATAACGTCTTCAGCTGACATGAAGTGGAAAGAGTATATTGAATACGTTGCTAAGTTTTCAGCTAAGGAAGTTGGTTCACTGTGACGTGATAGATTATGACGAGAAATTGTCTATCGTAAATTTTTATAAGTCTACCATTGGTCATTCTTTGAATATTGCTGCTGATCTTGCATGGTGCTACTGCTATATATTTAGAGATTCTTGATAAAATTCAAAGAAGACTAGTTAATGCTATTGTTTTTGACATGGCAACTCAGCTTTCAGTATTCATGGGTCCTTGCCTATAACTACAGAATGAACTCTTCCTAACACTATGTATACTACGCCTCTCAAGAGAGAGGGTCGAATCGAGCCGAGCTTCTCGGCTTGACGGTCGAACTCTCTGCCTGTGAGCAGAGAGAAACCCGAACGAGGCTCCACCGAAGGGCAGTCTCGTTCGGGGAGGTTGACCAACACGATCCTGTTTATACGGGTTCTACGGGCATTTTTTGGCCGAGCTTACGGGTTCGGGTAACCCACGTTAAACTCGGCCTTGTGCCACATGCAACCCTCCTGGGAGGGTGGCTAGATACCGAATCGAGTCGAGCCATAGTAGTTCACTCCAGACCAGACTGACAGTCATATTAACACCTTCCACATCTTGTATTATTATTTCGTGTAATATACCTTCGTTATTTCTACTCTTGTGTTCGTGTTTTTCTTCCTTGGTTCTAACCTGGACCATAACAAGTATCTTTTCTATAAATACTTTCATGGTAATTGTTCTGATGAAGTTTCCATTTTGCTACTTAAGCCTTATGAATCTAAGCACACTAGTAGACTGGCGGCAAGATCTTATCATTTTAGAGTTTAATTTGTTAGATATAACCGTACGTTTTAAGATTACAGTTTCGTCTATCGCACTTTTTGGTTGTGGAAACCATTTTCGGCTTCTTGCTTTCAAGTCAGCTTTGCTATTCGGAAATTTGAATGCACTGTCTATGGTTGTATTTAGCAGCCTCAATTCTTGTTCGTTTATTGTCTTCTCTCCTTAATATTATTTTTCTCATACTCTCTAACACTCAGTAACCTCTTTGAGTTCTTGCGGCTTTATTGCTTTGCGTGGGTTGAAATAAATAAAACAACTTACTTCGTATTGTTAGATTGATTTTCTCCGCTGCACCCCAAAATACACACACACAGACACACATATATATATTTTTATATATGCGTATATGTGTATATATATATATATATATATATATGTAAAGTAGATATTGAGGTTAAAAGCAAGAGGCCACCGTCTGTTCACATTTAAGCGTAATTTTCAGGCTGTTCTAAGCATGTAAATTACTATCGTCACTGAGTGTTACTAATACTGATCACTTCTATATTTACATACTCTCTATCCCTGATCTTGAGCAATTTAACCTATAAATATAACATGCCTTCAAAACTCCTTTGTAATATATATATATATATATATATATATATATATATATATATATATATAAAATAAAGAAATATAGTCTTAAGGTGTGCTATATTTATGGGATAAAGTGCTCAATATCAGAAGATAGAAACGTTTATAAATATAAAAGTGAACATAGAAGTCAACACATAGAGGCGACAGTCTATTTCATGCTAAATGCAATCGTCAGGCTACGAGAACAGCACTCGTGGCCTGACGATTACATCTAGCATGAAATAGACTGTCGCCTCTAAGTGTTGACTTCTATGTTCACTTTTATATTTATACATATATAAATATATATATACATATTGGAGAATATGGTACAAACATTTCTATAATTCGGAACAATTTTAGGCAAATGTTAGACAAATTGAAACACATTCTGTGTAAAGCATTTCGTTCTCTTTAAGGTTTCCTCCAATTTTCAATTACTGACACTTTGAAAATAAGCGACGAAATAACTCTATTACAGAGGTAGTAAGAATACTGTCCCCAATAGGCAAATTCACGTCACATCCTCGGCTAAAGGAGGCAGAATTTTTATTATTAATACCACTACATAAAAAAAAAAATTAAATTACTACTCAAAGATAAAACAGTTAAACACACACACACAAAAATAAAATACAGAAAAGGACGGATATTAGTAAACACTTAAAAATTAGTTAGTAATGAAAAGATGTCCTGGTTTAAAGCAATAGAATATCACCCTAGAATAACTAATTTTGGGGAGCTTTCCGATGAGCCCTTTTATATCAGTTATTTGTAGTGTTCCCGAGAAGCTGGAGAAAAACATAAAAAAAAAAAAAATACTACTCATTGGAGCAATCAGCCCGTTACAAATTAAAAATTCAGGCAGCCTTCCCAAAAAACTAACAGGAAAAATATGAAAGATTAATCCATGGCTAGTTTAGATATTAAATCCATTTATAGAAAAACGCCGTTTAAAACCTCAGGCTTGACTTTTCAATTACGTATCTAACAGTTACTGTCTATATTTCTGAGATGGGGTATTATGTACATTATTTACATTATTCAGACGATTGTCCTCATCTTTGTCACCATATTTATTACAACGTATCGGCCGTTGTACGCTCCGGGCTTCTTCAGGTAGTTTTGAATATCGAACTGAACCCTTTATTTTGCTCACTGAGGTTCGCTGTTCTAGTTCAAGGACATATAAGACAGTGTGAGTATCTAATTTTTCTAACCTTTTTTCCTCGTAATTTTAACCCCTAGCAGCTGCGGAAAGAAATATAAAGGGGAGACAGTCCGCCCCCTTAAGGTAAGGCTTCAAGAACACCAAAAAGCTGTAAAACGAGGGGAAGTGGAAAAATCAGGGATGACTGACCACATATGGAGAGAAAAGGGAGATCACCGCCCTCTGTGGGATCAGACTGAAATCATAGGCAAAGAACATCATTGGAAAATTCGCAAATTTAAGGAACCAGCACATATGCTAGGCCCAAAAAATCTCTTGAGTCGACCAAGCATAAAAATGAATATAATATGGAAACCAGTAATAAGAAGTGCCAGAGAAAAGCAATAATAACAAAGAAAATTGCAATATGAGCACTGGTAAAAAAATGTTGAAGGACACATGACGCAATGGATAAAGGTGTTAGTTAGATCCAGTGACAGGCCCCAAAAAGTGTGATTTCAATACCCGGTTAAGGCAGTGGAGAACTTTCAGAGGGGAATTAACAGGAGATAAGTGATAACTGACATCCATTAAACATGGCACGTGGAACTCGAACAGTCTACCCCAGTCAGCGAATTAAAGGTTTCAGTTCGACATTCCAACTACCTGAAGAAGGCCGGAGCGTACAACGGCCGAAACGTTGTAATAAATATGGCGACAAAGATGAGGACAATTGTCCGAATAAAATGTACGCATCTAACATAATAAAAAAATGAAGCTAGTATAGCCAAATAAATTATCAATAGCGAAAACCATAAACTATTCCTACTGTGCGAAAACGTTTAATAGTAATGTTTATGAATAAAAACTCTAAATACAAATGGGATCGTCTCTTTGTAATTTTTTACATTGCTTTTTTTTTTAGAATTTCTCTATCTGTTTTTTTTTTTCAAATAATATTATCAAAACAATTTATATCCGATAAACTGATGACGCTCTGTAGATACATCCCTGCAAAACAACATTATTTCTCCTTGCAGATAAATTACACAAAGTCGAACGTACGTTATCATTTACTTACGAAAGAGAAACTAACAATACATTTTTCCTGTATATCATATTAAAGCGTACTGATAATGACCTAGAAGGACGTTGTCTATCGCAAATCGATTAAGAAAAATGACCTATGAGATGCCTATTTACACTTTAAAAGCAAAATACTATCTGGAATTATTATCGAATTCTATTTAGAAACACTCAGAATTTTTACAGGACGAAGGGAAATACACTGAAAATTCTTTTAAGGTCCATCAGTGCTCAAATTATTTCAGATTAATCTCGAGACTTGAGAGTTGTCAGATATTTCAAAATAAAATAATGAATCACTTAAGCAAATCGAACGAATCAAAATAGATTACTCAACCTAACAAAACTATCAACTACAATTAGTTTTATATAAAAATCCTTAAATACCACTAACACAATAAGATAATTAATTGATACAAAACAAAATAATAAACTGAAACCTGATTTATTGCATCTTCAACTTGTGTAATGTAAAGGAATACATAAGAGTACCACAAGCAATTTAAATAAAATATTCCATGAACACAAAATAATCTTTTGAAAACGAACACTAAATGCATTATTCGCTCGACGTAAAGAGTTTTAATTAAAAGACAGAGCAATTTACTGAGATGAAAGTGTATGGAGAAGGCTTTGATCGTTAGATCAGCTACGGGAAAATTGAGTTCTGGTTCTTAAAATATTTCGCCTTTCTTGGAAGATCTGCCATTATTAAATAGATATGAATGAAAACCAAACACAAAACATTTATGACAATGCGTGGAAATTTTATTTAGTAACCTGTACTTAAGTTTTCAAATTTTGAATTAATGTACACGCTAAAACTTTAATGGAATGGTAAACTATGGGTGGGTGGTAAGTGACATAATATTTTGACGCGCTTAAAGGCTTTTTTAAAAAATTTATTTACTATATCTCTTTTGAATGAAACACACGCACACATGAACACACACTCAAATATATATATATATATATATATATATATATATTGAACGATAAAAAACATTAAAAAATTAAAATCTTTAGACGCACTGGGTTGTAGATTAATATTCTTTCGTTTTTTTTATTATTATTTCATTTAGATTCCTCGACTAGTTTCTACCAAAATGGCCATCATCGGGAGGAGAAATATTTCTGCTTGCTGGTAGCAGTAAACTACAGAAATGAATGCCTTGATGGAGAAAATTAAGTGAAGAATGTAATTTTATTTGAGTGAAGTATTTTCATCAACATTGTCTCGAAACTTTACGAAAACATTGTCGCAACTTTCGCGTTGAGCGGTCAGAAGGAAGTCAGAAAATAGTTCATAGCAACATTACAATAAAGTTACCAAAACCTATATATTCTGAGTCACCTTAGAATATTTTATGATCTAAAACAACTATATTCATCTTGGGTCATATGGATGAGAGAAAGTGAATTGAAATAATGGGAAACATAATTTCCTATCTTTATCCGTCATGTCTCTGTTCGTTTGAGGAACATTGATCTAGGTGGAGACATTGCCTTTGGCGCCCCCGAACCTGGAAAAGAGACGTTTTGAGATGACCTCCGTTGCTCACAAAACACGCGGCGATAACCGTGTAATTTGCGCTGAGACCAACCTGACGTACTCGCTTTTCAACAGACCTCACTCTACCACTCTGATGTACCTGATTTCCTTTGACATTGTGTATCTTGATAAGAGTCATATTAGACCAAACATGTGGTGTTACTGTTATAAGTAGTCTGGCTCCATTGCCACTTTCAAGGCCTGAAAGAACTAAATATTTCTTACGTTCTCTCACTGATCGTTTTCCAATCTTTAGAATTGTTCTAACATAATGTTGCGGACCTGTCTCTATTCTATCACTGATTCTGTAGTAAACGTTCAAATGAGCTCCACTTGATTTAGGAGATAAGATATTGACATGTCGAACTCGCCACGCTATATCAATATAGACGAATCACCCACATATCTACCATATGAACATGTCATACTTCTTTTTTGTTTGATGACCGCTATTAAGATTCCCAGAACACTACAAACTTAAGCTATTTAAGTGCTGCGTCAATCGTTATGTTCCCCTTTATCCACATAATTTCCACGATTTCCTGAACACAACAATCTTAAAATATTCAAATCATACATACAATCAATATGTTTCACCCTTATCCTTATAACATACGCCTTTCTATTAACACTACAACATTAAACTATTATATATAGTCTTGGATCAATCGCTTTGTGCCTCCCTTATTCTCATAATATACTAACTTTCTCTGAACACTACAATCTTAAGATATTATATTCATGGGTCAACCAATGTGTATCTCCCTTATTCTCATAAGCTCCACCTTTCTATGAACACTACATCATTAAACTATTTTATATAGTCTTGAATCAATCGGTATGTACCTTCCTTATTCTCATAATATGCTAACTTTATCTGAACACTACAATCTTAAGCTATTATAGTCATTGGTCAATCACTGTGTGTCCATCATAATCTCCACCTTTCTATGAACACGACAACCTTATGCTATTATAGTCTTGGGTCAATCGGTATGTACCTCCCTTATTCTCATAATATGCTAACTTTATCTGAACACTACAATCTTAAGCTATTATAGTCATTAGACAATCGTTATTATATCTTCCTTATTTTCATAATCACTACCTTTTGTGAACCCTACAATGTTAAGCTATTATAGTCATCCACTGCCTCTCTTATTCTCATAATCTCCACATTTCTCTACAACATTAAGCTATTATAGTCATGGGTCAATGAATATGTTTCTCCCTTATTCTCATAACCGCTACCTTTCTCTGAACACTACAATCTTAAGCTATTATAGTCATGAGTCAATCACTGTGTGTCTCCCTTATTCTCATAAGCTCCACCTTTCTATGAACACTACAACATTAAACTATTATATATAGTCTTGGATCAATCGCTATGTGCCTCCCTTATTCTCATACTAACTTTCTCTGAACACTACAATCTTAAGACATTATGGGTCAATGACTGTGTGTCCCTCATAATCTTTTACAGTCATGGGTCACTCGTTATGTATCTCCCTTATTTTCATAATCGCTACCTTTCTCTGAACACTTCAAGACTACCTCGCTACTCTTGAGTCAATGACTGTGTGTCTCCCTTATTCTCATAATCTCCACATTTCTCTACAACATTAAGCTGTTATAGTCATTGTTCAATCGCTATGTCTCTCTTATTCTTATAACCGCTGCCTTTCTCAGAACACTACAATGCTAGCATATTCAAGTCTTACGTCATTCGTTGTTTTCATCTTATTCTCACAATATCCACAATTCCCTACACACTGCAATCTTAGCCTGTCCAAGTCATGGGTCAATTGCTGTGTTTCCCTACTAATCTCTACTACTACCGGAGCACTACAATCTTAACATATTCGTACCTTCCATTTAATCGCTACTTTTACCCCTTTTTTCTCTTACTCTTCACGTTTCCCTGAACACTAGAAACTTACCCAACTCAGACATGCTTCCTTATACTCATAATCTACGCGATAACTTAAACACTACAGTGTTAACCTATTCAAGTCATTGGTAATATATTATGTGTCCACCTTATCCTCATTGTCCTTACGATTCTCTAAACACTACAATCTGAACCTGTTCATGTCATGCATCAATCAGCTATATGTCCTCCTTATCTTTATAATCTCTAGGTCCTCTTACTTCCTCTTGCATTCATATCAGCTTCCTCATTCAGTAAATCTCTTCTATGAACGGCTTTTGTTCCTTGTAATGAGTTAAGTATATCTGAAAAAAATAAAAGTTACTTATCATCTAATCGATGTAGGTAGAGTTACTTTTGTGGCGAGGTTAGAACTTTCATTTCAATTTTGCTTCAAATTGGAAGCCGTTGAATTAATGCTCCCGATAGTTCTGAAAGACGAATGAGAATGATAAATATTTGGGCATGCCCTTAAAATTATACTAGTTTCTTTTCTATTCCTTGCTGGCTAAACGGGGTTTGTAGCATATATAACATATCCTGTATATATATGCCGCTCTTGTGGTATCAGATAGATTAAGTAAACTCATGGAAATCTAAGAAATAAATCCTTTTCCCTCTTCCAGGGGTGGGAGTTGAAGGTTTAAGAAATGCAATGAAAATATATTTTGAATTTCTTTTTATTTATCTGTTTCAACAGCTACTATTTGAGTTTGAGTGCTTGTTCGTTGGTTGTTTTGTTTAGGGGCATATCAATCTCTATGGATTATTTAATGCCGAAATATAAATATTTGGTACGCAAATTTATGCTATTTTATACATATACATATATATATATATATATATATATATATATATATATATATATATATTTTTATATTTTATTTTTAGATAATAATGGTTTTAGTAATAACAGCCTTACTTATTATCCCAATAATGGGGAAAAAAGGTGGATTGATAGCTTCCCCAAATGTATTTGCGCGTAAGTGAATATAATGAACCCAACTAGAATTGAAACGCGACTTTCAGATTAAAAATGTCTAGCCTTTATCTATTACATCACATCCGCGCAGCCATGTTTACAGTACTTGCAATTCCGAAGCGGCAAAACGTGTGATTCGCTTCCCGAATATCGGCTACTATATTTTCCTGTCCGCTGCATTTAATGATACACGCTCTGGTGCTATCAAACACTACCATTTTAAAGCCTTTCAAGTTTATGCAGCACTACATTGCTTGAAATATATCGTTTATAATCCATGGAAAATGATATGACACGCTAAACTTGTATTTCACATCCATTTACAGGAAATGACACCATTCAAACATTACTTGATCCCTTCTTATCTGAGAGAGAAAAATAAATATGGCTATTTATGTGACAGATAGACACGTAAAACTCAAACTGAATTCATTCTTCATTTGCATACCGAGATTCTTGATCCTGTAAAAATAATGTTTTTCTACAGTTTTTTCTTTTTCTTAAAAAAACAATGATTGATATTTTTTTCATCTTTACTCTTTTTTCCCCGCTCTGATCTTCATTCGAACAGGTTGCTTAATCGTTGTTTCGATCTACCCATCATTCTAACAATATATTCATTGCACTTAACTCTCCAGACCCTATTTCTATATCACCGTCTCTTTCTGATTTCAATTATATATCATTCTAGTTAGAATTTTGTTGAATGCACTCCTCTGAAGTGTTTTCTTTAAGCCGTTATTAAAATTAGTCTCTTTCTTTATATGTCATAAAATTCTTCAGTATTTACTGTCATACATTACTTAGCAATTAAGCACTCATTTCTTTATTTCTAACGAGAATTACCTCTGCTTTATTCTTTTACCGAAAGGACGGTTTCGCGATATAAAGGCACCTTCGGATCTCTGCCCTTCATTCCTAACATTACCCAAATAATTAACCTTCTTTACCTGCTCGATTCTGAAGTTTCCAACTCGAAGCTAACAATTCAAGGTGCCTCTTTTGAGATTAGAATTCTGGTCATGGTCAGGGTTTTCAGGGTCAGGATGTCCTGCTTTCGTTTTGGTACACTCACATTCATAGAATTTCTGTTGTTTTCCAACTGTGTTTACCTTAAGTGGGAATGAAGTCTAATTATAATCCTCGTCACCCGCTCGCATCTGAGCGTCGGGATCGTCACCCTCTCTCCTTATTTCTTTTCCCCTCTCTGGTGGCTGTGACGGAGATGGCTTTGAAGGCCCAGCCCACTTCTGAAAAGTCGTGAGCAGGAATCACAGAGGAGTGTGGTTAGTGCATATAGCTGGGCCAGTCGAGCCCTCCTGAAAGCACGTAGCAGATCTTCTACATGTTGACGGTTTGTCACGAAGGTCTCGCCCCCACATCGGATGGTCCTACGCTAGGAAGGCTGACTTGCAGCAAGGATTTCCCAGGTCACTGGGTCGATGTTGGTTTGTGTCAGGGATGTTTTCAAATGACCATTGAAGTGTCGTTTTGGGTATCCACGTAGATAGATAGATAGATAGATAGATAGATAGATAGATAGATAGATAGATAGATAGATAGACTGATCGTCGCCAGCACCCACACGCATCCGAGCATCGGGATCGTCATCCTCTCTCCTTATTCCTTTTCTCCCCTCTGGTGGCGGTGACAGAGATGGCTGCTGTGAAGGCCCGGCACATTTCTGGATAATCATGAGGAATCCCTATTTATATTGAAACTCATCTGTATCTATAAGGACATTGTCCATTGACTTCCCTATAAGTGGATAGATGTACTATAGAGGTTCAAGTCTTTTTTTTCTTTATTTCTAACACAAACGCATGTGCGCGTTCCTGTCCACTAAAGTTTTCTTCAGACGATCAAACGGAATTTGTTTCTTTCTTAAAGTTCTGCTTTATGCATCTTCGAATTTCGAGTTCGTAGAACACGTTCCAAAATATCGTTTAATAATTTAACTGCAGTTGATGGCACGAATCCTATTGACAGACTGAACCAGCAAGCAGAAGAAAAAAAAACTAAAAAAAACAAAAAAAAAAAAAACAGAGCGTAGACTGAACGTGGATTTCGTTTTGAACGGTGAAATCAGAGGGAGAATAATCTTGGAGATGTTCGATTCTACCTTGTATTTGCACGATTTTTTTTCCTTTATTCAAAAGAAACTTCGTCTCTTCACATTAAAAAAAAGGTCTTTAAACAGCAGACAAAGGAATGAAAATCAAAATATCTTAGAGAAAATCCAAAGTAGGTGAATAAAACTAAGTCTAAAATTAAAAAAAGAAATAAGATTATGTCTAGTGTACATCAGCGCATTCTTCTTTATTTGCATTACTTAACTATTAATGTCGAAAGATGACTATGGCTATCATAATCAAAGATCATTAACTCTTTGGTAAGATCGAAGTGTTACATAAAGCTAAAACATACCACCGACACACAGAAATATGTACACATTATTGAAATTGTTAGAAATTGCTGAAAATATTTTGCTATTACTGTCCAAGTTTAAATCCCAAGTGTATTGGGGGAAAAAAAACTATTCGTTCTCATGCTACTGTATATATCTGATACTGAAGAAGGCAAATGATGAGACATTTCTTCAGTATATAAGAGTCTTGAGGCAAGAAGGATGTTGAGAATAACATGGACAGAACAAGGGAGAAAAGGAGAAGTTTTATAGAAAATACAAACGAAAATGACACGTATACTTAGCATTAGAAAGAGACAGTTGACATTTCCATGGCAACTAATAAGAAAAGAGGGCTTAGAAAATTATAAGCTGGCGTTAAATGCAAGAGAGACAGAGGAAAATCAGCGCATGATCTACCCAATGACCTTGTTTTAAATTGCTGGCAGAACGAGGATTAGGAATGATAGCAAAGAGACAAAATTTACTAAGCAATAAAACGGACAGAGAAGAGTGAAGAGCCATGATCGACCATGCCGTGAAGGAAGACAGCACGATGAAAAAAGAACAACAGCAGCAAAGCACTTTAAAATAGATGAACATAATACATACGTTGATTTTATACAGAGGGGATTCGATGAAACATAGCGTAAAAAAAAAAGAAAAAAAAAGAGACGTATCGTTCCTTCAATGAACTACTGCCTCCATTCGGTGAGAAGGTGACTGGCAATATGTTTCTTTTAAAAGCTTGTAATGTCATTAAGTTAACAGTCATGGGAGTTCTCAATTTTTAGCAGTGTTGCCTCTTGTCAAATTGGGACACTTCCTTACACTGGAAAAATATATCTATTCCGAGTGTAACAAATTGTCCAAACCGTGTGACAGGTTGTGATGATTAGGTATCTTACAAAATGTTTAATATCTAAAAAAAAAAAAAAATAAATAAAAAAAAATATACACTAACCTAATTGAGTTTCATTTTTCAAAGGTTTTCAGATAAGAAGTTTATCGTAGAAATCACTGAAAACCCTTTGAGTGCTAGTTATTCAGCTGAGAAAGAGAACGGGTTAAAACCATTTTGTGTCAGCCCCACTATGTCTTCCCAAATGAGCAATGGTGAAACAATAAGACCATTCAGACCTTTAGAAATGGTACCAAAATTCATACTCTGCCTTCCATCATCAAAGGACATTAAAAAACCATCAAGAGGATAGATAGATAGATAGATAGATAGATAGATAGATATGGACAGACTGAAATAGATAGGTAGATAGATAGATAATCGACAGAGAAAGATAGATAGATAGATAGATACATACATACATAAGAACCGACAGAGATAGATAGAGAGATAGATAGAGAGATATAGATAAATAGATAGATACATACATACATAAGAACCGACAGAGATAGATAGATAGATAGATAGATAGATAGATAGATAGATAATCGACAGAGAAATATAGATAAATAGATAGATACATACATACATACATAAGAACCGACAGAGATAGATAGATAGATAGATAGATAGATAGATAGATAGATAGATAGATAGATAGACAGACTGATCTTCGCCGGAAAACAGGATCAGGATGTCACAAAATAAAGACGGATCAGCATTTGGACTTAAAGCTAAATAAATTATTTACTGTATAAAGTAGGGCCAAAATTGTTATAAAAACCTCTGAGAATTACAGTAATGTATCTTAACCTAACAATTGGGCAATTTTGTTGTTAGGCCGTATATATATATATATATATATATATATATATATATATATATATATATATATATATATATATATATAGCTTGTAAGAAAGGTATTGTGTTGGCATGAGAATTTTTAAAGTAAATGGTATACTGAGCTGTATTTATTGTTGGGACTAACAATCCTTCGCCCCAAGAGGAAACGAAACAAAACTTGTCACTACAGTATCTTGTGGTTGAAACGATAAAGAGAAATAAGTTTTGGGACTTTTACATTATTGAAAACGGGTCTTAAGATAAGTCTTAGCAGTTAAAGTGGGGTAATCACGCAGGAGGTACCCCGGAGAGAATTAATTTATTAATGTGAAGTTGATATAAATAGGCTCAACTGTAATTCGAAATCGTTTATCAAATTTGAAATGTAGTATTAATGCCGTGTACTATTTTTGCTGGTGCAAAGCGATTAAAATTAGAAGTTATTCGGTTTATTAGTCTTATTTTAAAGTTTTCTCCGCACAAACATGCGTTAAATCTATTGCGTACTCGAAATTCGTGCAGGCCAGTGAGTAGATTAACTATTGAAATGGTTATTAAATTAAGATTACGAAAGGAAATCTTTGACAGAAGAGAACGGAAATTCATAAATTGTGATCAGAATCCTAATAAGTACCGAAAATGATAATTATATGATTTGATTATGACGCTTCGTGAATGTGTAAACCTTAGCAATGGCATAAACTGATTAGTCAGACATTAGGAACAATTTAATATGAACTCCGAATGTTTTGTCCTCTAATTGACGTATTATTCCTCTGTTCCATGTGACTAATTCTCAAGAGTCACTGAATACATACACTTATGGACTTACTATCTCATGTATTACATCATACTAATCTCTGGTCAAAAACCAGAACTTAATTAAGGTCACTCAACCATAACCGAATTTATATCTTATTTGTCATTCTACGAAATAATAACGCGTGAATACAGAACATGGATATGCTTAGAATACAAAGATTATTTTATGTTTGAATTTCTACGATATAATCTTCATCTTTGTTGTGAACAGAACGTATCGGCCGCTGTAACTTCCTCAGGTTTATATCGACATTGATAACCTACATGGAATTCGCAACTGAACACTATTTAATATACAGTTGTAGAGAGGTCTTGTTCCATTGCCTATGTCTAGGGTTATCGTATAGTTTTTATTTTATTTAGTACTGTTCAGTTATTTCCCGTCCGTTTCCAGTGAGAGTAAATACACACTACCCAACCCAGGAATTGGCAAATTCACTCCAGGCCTCAAGTAGAATTCAGAGATATATTTGGTAAATATGTTGGAAAAGATCTCCGGCTCATTCATACGCTTCATAACGTACCTGACTTCTTCTGCATTTAACTTTAAGGGTCAGATTATATAAAAAATTGAATATTGTTGCGATATATAGGCTGGTTCAGTTCTCGTCTTCTTTTATGCAGACTTATTGCCTAATATTCATTCCCCACCATGCAACTTATTTCTAACAGACTGAACGTCACAAGGCTAACGTTATTCTATCACTATTTCCCAAGCAAATTTGCAGTATATTTGTATAGTGTTACCAGTTCGGACCTTCTCATCTAGGAATCGTCACTTTCTACCTTCTCATCATGGACTTGCCACTTCGGACCTTCTCATCTACGAATCGTCGCTTCGGACCTTCTCATATAGGAATCTTCACTTCGGACATTCTCATCTAGGACTCGTCACTTTGGAGCTTCTCATCTAGGAATCGTCACTTCGGACCTTCTCATCTAGGAATCGTCACTTCAGACATTCTCATCTAGGAATCTTCACTTCGGACATTCTCATCTAGGAATCTTCACTTCGGACATTCTCATCTAGGAATCCTCACTTTGGAGCTTCTCATCTAGGAATCTTCGGACTTCTCATCTAGGAATCTTCACTTCGGACCTTCTCATTTAGGAATCTTCACTTCGGACCTTCTCATCTAGGAATCTTCACTTCGGACCTTCTCATCTAGGAATCTTCACTTCAGACATTCTCATCTAGGAATCTTCACTTCGGACCTTCTCATCTAGGAATCTTCACTTCAGACATTCTCATCTAGGAATCTTCACTTCGGACCTTCTCATCTAGGAATCTTCACTTCGGACCTTCTCATCTAGGAATCTTCACTTCGGACATTCTCATCTAGGAATCCTCACTTTGGAGCTTCTCATCTAGGAATCGTCACTTCGGGCCTTCTCATCTAGGACTCGTCACTTCGGACCTTCTCATCTAGGAATCGTCACTTCGAATTTTCGCATCTAGAACTCATCACTTCGGATTGTCCACCTCCACGGAAATGAATCCTATTCATTTACTCAATAATCCAAGTGTAAGGCAACTGCTCAACACACCCAGCTCTTTTCCTAATGCCTGTATCTTTGGGAAACAAACTCCTACATCTGTGCTTGCCTAAATATTTATCAACTTCTTCATGTTAAGATTTAATCCTTATCTATTCTCCTTATTCCAATGATCTTCACTTTATAGCGTCTTGTCATTCATATGCCACACCTCATTCATCATTTTGAAAACTCATTTCCCGCGAGCAAGTCAATAATGCCACCAGGAAGCAGGGTATTACAAGGAGTGAAAGTGAAAGTGGATGAGAAGTCTGAAAATGGGAAGGAATGAGGAAAGGACAAAAGAAGGAACAACGTTTAGAAGACATAAGATGGCGATTAACGTTTTATTTAAATTTTTGAAGGCAAGCAAGAAATCGGAACGAAGTTCCGCAAGAGGGAAGTGCGCAAAAACAAGCTGTTAGAGTAGAAGTGACAGTTCTAGCTAGTTCAACAGAAAAACGGGGAAACCTAGATGCCAATCTAGTAGCACGCTTACATTCATGTAGTCGGGTCTCCAGAGGGGGGGAAACTCATCAAAACAGTCGCTATGAAATTATTTGTTGAAAAGACAGAAGAAAGTCAGTGAGAAAGTGACTGAAGTCGAGATTCCTGGTCAAAATCTATTATATTACATACCCTTACCATTTTAGCATTAATCCTCTTCTCTGAGTGACTCTCGAGCCTTGCATTTTTTTGTAATTTAGATTAATAATATCTTCCATCTATTTCGAAATCCTTTGCTCTCCTAGAAAGTAGACTTCTCTCAACGAATTGACTCTAAACTACGCATAGTTTTCGTTCTGCCTTTACAACTCACATTTCGATAGCAGCTTGAATATATCATTGGGATAGCTGATAATAGCCAATTGAGATACTGCTTTGTCGGAAGGATGGTTACGAGAAAGTGATTCGGCTCAGTTCTTTCGCGTTCACACTCTTCCAATCTCTAACGATGTGATGGTTACAAATGTATTTTCAAGATATATGGCTATGGGACATGAGGCAAGGAATTCACGAAATTGGATGAAAAATAGGCGTTCCAACAGATGTGAAATAAGAACTGTTGGAAAGCCACTGTTCGAAAATGAGTTACGTAGAGCTTCTTTTTTTTCTATAATTCTGGAAATAATTATATCCATAAAACACTTTACATTTAAATATTGTTTTTTTTTTTTGGTATTGTAACAGTTAATTTAAAAGTTGTCATTTTTTATTAAAAATATATTTATCAATCTGGAAGTTAGACCAATTTATTTTCACTTTTCTTCTAAATACAATCAATTTCCTGGTAAACAGTTAATTTACAAAAATATTTTTCTTCTTTTAAATTGTTACTATATTTTCATCTCTTATTTTTATATATTAAAGATATGCTCATTGAAAACTTAATTGATCATGGCCGAACGGAATGTTGATGGAGTAGTTTCCCATTGCTATCTCCACGATTTGGTGACAATAATTTTCTTTCTCCTAGAGTGGTTGCCACTCAAGCTAGCGGATCCAGTCAACATTGAGGAATCTGAGCTACTATCTAAAGTCAATTCTCCTATATGACAGTGAGTGATGCACAGTTTCCTCGGAGATGAAGCAGCAAATATATGGCTCTACAGAAGGATACTGAGAATGTATGTAGCATGTAAACAGAGAGAAATTTTGGAAATGGAAAAAAGACAATTATAAAAAAATGGAAAAAGGCATTTGAAATGTCTAAGATATATTAAAAGGAAAGAAAGTTTGAAGAATTTGTCACTCATAAGATATATTAAATGAGAGCGAGAAAGAGATAGATAGATAGATAGAGAGAGAGAGAAAGAGATAGATAGATAGATATAGAGAGAGAGAGAAAGAGATAGATAGATAGAAAGATAGATAGAGAGAGAGAGAAAGAGATAGATAGATAGATAGAGAGAGAGAGAGAGATAGATAGATAGAGAGAGAGAGAGAGATAGATAGATAGATAGATAGAGAGAGAGAGAAAGAGATAGATAGATAGATAGAGAGAGAAAGAGATAGATAGATAGATAGATAGAGAGAGAGAAAGAGATAGATAGATAGATAGATAGATAGAGAGAGAGAGAAAGAGATAGATAGATAGAGAGAGAGAGAGAGAAAGAGGTAGATAGATAGAGAGAGAGAGAGAGAAAGAGATAGATAGAGAGAGAGAGAAAGAGAGAGAGAGAGAGAGAGAGAGAGAGGAAACCAACGAGCAAACAAACTAACGTTCTTGTATAAATTGATGGCGGAACAGGACGTAGAAGTGATAGTAAAACTATAAATATTACTAAGAGCTTCGAATGAAAGGAGGTATGGAGAGCCATGGTCGTTCCGTTCTGAAAGGAGACAGTACATAGAAGATAAGTGCAAAAATGAAGCCAACAGACACGGTCGGATTTTGAACTCGGTGTGCCGATTACACATTTCGGCGCCGATGGCCGTCACGCTACCCTCAGATCTTCGTAATGAGGACTACAATAGAGGGTATAAAATGGAGACTGCAGAAAACCTGCAGTAGAACTCTCTTCAAAGAAGATTTTATGCAACGATTTAATCTTGATCATTCGCAGACTTGCCAGTTTGAACCATTAAGTTGGCTGATATTTAAAAGCTTAGCGTTACTTTGTTTTGTTCTTTTTGTCATTACTATACAAACCGAATTGTTTCAAATAGCACTTCACGAGAAACAAGCGGTGAAATGCAAGCTTTACTAGCGCTAATTTTCCAAATTATCATTTTTAACTAGCCCAGAAGACGTCCTTCAGGCTAGCCCCTGCGGAGGGCTTTCGGTCATTTACCTTCATCATGCTATGTACGTAAAAGTTATAAGAATTTAGAAATAATATCATTATTTTATCTTAATTCGACGGCTTAATTCGGCATAATCTTTCTTCGTATACGCAACCGATCTTCGTAGTTTTTTTTTTTTTACATTTATTTTGCGTGCAAATTGTCCTTTGAAAACACCATTCTTTATAATAACTTTATATAAAATCACACTTAAAATATATTAGGGAACCCGAACTATGTAATATTTCGAATACATCGCATTACGCCTGCTCGAAAAAGAAATAAAAAAAAACATATGAGGAATGTACGATGCCACACTTTAGTTCTAATTACGGTTTAATTAGAGAACATCAATTGCAATTGCGACGAAAAGCGAAATTAAATTTAAACCTTTAATAAATATTTTTAAAACCTTTGCACTCTGTTCAAAATTAAAATTTAACTTTATTTAAGTTATTTATTTTATGTTTAACCTCGTGTAATTATAGTAGTTATTATCTATTACTTCAGATTGTTTATGATTCATCGAGATCGAAAAACGGACGGACGGACGGACGGACACACGTACACTGCGCTTTATTTCTATGGATTCTATATTTAACCAATTACTCGAATGACTCTCAATCTATAAAGTTACTGTTAAAATGGTGATGATGAATTAGACGTGATATAAATGAAAGATGAGGTGAAGATTATGATGATAAGGAAGATAGATAAATACTGACACTTGACTTGAAGAGGTTGAGAATGTGGTGTTCATGGAAACAATTCCGCGGTTGTCGGATTCAAAATGCAACTGGTTTTGAGGAAAAGCTCTTTGGGTGGAAGTGTCTCCTAAAATTAGAAGCATGGAAGTCATATGTCGTGTCCAGACTATCAACCCTTCTCTGTGAAATGTCATTAGCGAACTTTGCATCGCATCAATATTTTCATCAAACTAAGAAACAAGTGCCTGATCAATAATTATATTTCTACCTATAAAGCTAAGAGAAATACAAAATACCTTCGCCCCATGACCAAACTTAACAATTACCAATCTGACTAGAGAGTTCAGATGACCTACACTCCTTACTTCCACCAGAACTAACCTATACGGCTAAAACTCGCAGACATACACATTATAAGAAAAACACCATAATTTTCATAGTATTCCCTTGGGGAAATGTAAGATGAACCCAAAGAGCTTCTTCCTACAAACCTTTGACTTGAGGTTGGTTCCTCGATTACTAGAATCTTAACCTGTTCAACTCTAGGGTAACCGTCATTTTCACAGATATCCGAATAGGTTTTGTCTCTTACACTATAAACCTTCTACCTGGAGTAGCCCTCGGGCCTTGTGAATCATTGGAAAGGAAAGGAAAACTATTCCAACAAAATATTGTATTTACTTTTCCAAAAGCTAAGCAGATTAACCGATGTATTATAATCGTTTGAATTTATGTTCTCATTTCACTCACAACTTATATAGCCGTTTTGCTGATAATGCTTCACGTGTCCGTCCATTTTCGAACTGTTCTCCTCTATTTGCTTTTAAGTTGTTTGCATTACACGCAAAATCTCGACTTATTGTATTTAAACTAATTGGATCGCTCTGTTTATCCGCTATCGATAAACATTCGAAGCGAAAAGCTGTCATCGGTTAAAAACCTTTTCGCTTAGTATTTGTCCAGTCTATCTTGCACGATGACGCATCTCATCTGTGTCGTCGTGATAGAAGGATTTTATCGTCTAAACAAGATTGCTACGTGACTTCAGTGGCTAAATGCTGCGCGTCAAAGCGAAGCAATTTGCTTCAGGAAATCGGAACAAGATGAGAAGAACAGAAGAAGAAATATGTATTTTGGTCGTTTTATTATTTGTTATCCAGTGACATCCCCCAATCATTAAGAAAATCAACTCAGAGTAATGTTCAGTTTATTTTACGCGCGGTAGCCAAACACGGAGAGACTTCGATAATGAGATGTTCATGTAACATGATACCACTTATTTATTTTGAGATTATATTAATATTTATATTTAATCCCAGAACAGATGATATCTTGAATATTACTTGGATAGGGAAGCAAAAGCCAATTATTTCGCTTTCTACAAAACAAATTTACTAACGTTGTAAAAGGACTGAGACATTACAGGATAGCCTGTGACGAGAGCACTTTGGTGACGATATTTCAGCTTCTGCTTAGACACCGAGGGAGACAGAAATGATATCCAGCTGGAATTATGATAGATTGAAATAACAATAAATATAAAATGATATCACTCGGTTTGGCTTTCTCCATACTAGGGCCAAGAGAAGCCAAATTTTCTATTTATTCGTTAGTTTAAATGACACTTAGAATTTTTATGTCCTAAAATATCTGTGTGTGGAAGGAATAGCGATACATTAATTTCAGGTGTTATTCGAGTCTTTCTGTCCGTTTTGTTAACGTGCTAGCGTGTCAGAAATATACTAATGTCTAATGTGGGTCATGGAGAGGAGAACATTGAGATATTTCTTCTTCTTTTCAAGCAACCAAGTTATTTGTTATATTATTATACTTAAATGCTATATCATTTTAGAAAGCAGTCTGTCATAACTGTCTTCATTCACTTTTATATATCTGACTTCTGCTTAGGAAAAATAGTACTGACTTTAGGCTGTTGTTTTCAACAGTTTTGAGCTATGATTCTTCGAGACTAGGTGCCGATCAAGGCTTGGGTGTCAACTCCCTCCTGTCGTTTAACCCAGAGGCAAGGAAAGATGAGAATGCCACGTTAATACATTTTTAAAAAACATCAGTACGAAAATGAACAGATCCGACAAGAATTTGAAAACAATTTGCCGAATCCATTTTCCGTGTGGATAACTGTAACACATCTTGCATATCTTCGCTGGTGATATCATATTTCATCCTGTTTCTGTATATTGTAGGAATCAAATGTGACTTTTCGTTAACAACCCTTTGAAATAAACACATCCTTTTCTATATTATTTTAAACGAGATGTTTGTGGAAACTTAATAAAACATGTCTTCCGCAGCAGGGTTCAAACCTGCACCCCACTATTGTAGGAGAAATCCATCGTGCGTGAGACCGCGATCACAGAGAGAGCATTACAGGCCACTAAGATTTTCTGTAACTATTTAAGGAATGGACACTCGTTCGTTTGAACATTTGAAGTAATAAATATTTCGGATTAAATATAAATTCATAATATATATATATATATATATATATATATATATATATATATATATATATCCAAGTAAGATAAGAACGAATAGAGTACAGTTTTAACGTTCGTAATATTTAATTTAAAAGAAGGCTCAATAAAAAAAGTAGAAACATAAAAGTGTATATATATATATATATATATATATATATATATATATATATATAGATAGATAGATAGATAGATAGATATAATCTAAAGTCTAGTCAGTTTCGTCTCTGTCTCCGATGCGCGTTGCTCCACTGGTATGACGTTTGCGTTGTGTCGTAACGGTCCAGGTCCGATTCTCTGTAGTGGATGTTCACTGTTGATGAGTCCCAAATACGACGAATCAGCTGTCCAGTTGCTTTCCGCATTCTGTTGAGGATTCTTTTACACTACATGAATTACTATAATGATTATATAAAATAATAATATGAAATAGTATATATATATATATATATATATATATATATATATATAATTATTTATTTAAAAATATGATTCCAACACTCTACATAAGAGTTCTCATGTTTCAAAACAAGAGCCGAAAACTTCAATATAATTATTAGAATTAAATTGAATTAAATTACTCAGCTCTGTTCCATCTTCGAGCGAATTTTTTTTTGGAATAACTTATTTCTGAAATTTACGTATTTTATAAGCATGTTCATTATTAAAATCAAAATTTCTAGAGCAACCGTCCACAGAAAAAGAGGCGAAACGTGTTAATAATTTGTATCAATATCTCGGTTACATTCACAGATGTCAAGTCAGGGCTAGGTTGGGATGTCTAAATTTAAAGTGGAAAGACATCGCATAGTCTGGTTAAGCGTCTATGGAGATTTATTTATTTTGAGATTTATTTATTTATTTTGAGTTCTTTCCTATTTTCTATATATTCTTCACACACACACACACACACACACACACAGATACACACACACACATATATATATATATATATATATATATATATTTATATGTGTGTGTGTGTCTGTGTGCGAGCGATAAAAATATTTAAGCTGTGCTTTATTTATGTGTAAATGTTCTCTATATCAGTGATAAACATGTTTAAATATAAAAGATAACATATTACAAAAGCGCGCGTAAACATGGCAAATGTAATAATAATAATAATAATAATAATCGGCAACAAATATTGAAGTAATCAATGATAAATATTGAGCAAAAAGTTAACAAGCAACATTATAAAATAGATAAAAAATACATTCAAAAACCCAATTATTTCTACTCAATTTTTTATAGAATAATATGAAATATAACCGTTACTACCCACACCAAACCGTTAGATGCTTACAATTACAATAGAGATTACTACCCATAATGCTCCAGTGACCAGCATATATAAATAGTCGAGCCAAACACAACAACCTAATTTGAAGTTGCTGACTATTTTTCTGTACTTCCTCAATTCATTATCTCGCTGTATGCAGGGGATTTTTTCTCGGTATATCTTCTGGATTATTCTATTGTTCTAGCGAATAAAACAAGTTACCTAAAATTTCAAATAGATCACTTTCACATTCTCTCTCTGTTTCCTATAAACACATATATGCAGATATACAGCCTGTACACACCTGGAAATTTAAAATAAGTTAATGGAAAGTCTTTGAGGTCAAATTGATACCTGATAAAAAATATATCGTATTATCTGTTGCTAACTAGGGCAAGGAATGGTTTGTTGATTTTAACGACTCCAAAACGAAATCTTTCTCGTTGACTGATATTGTTTTATGTGACTTTTATCAGCGTGCCAATGCTTAGCCTCAGAAGAGAGAATTGTTGGTTTGATTTGGTTGATAGTTTCGAAGCTAAGAATGTTGGTTCACTTTGTGGTGCTAAACAATCTTTCTCGGTCTAATCTATCTCAGACATTTGCATGTCTATTACTTGTTTATGTATTGGATATTATTGTCATAGTATTTCTGCTATGTATTTAGAGATTCTTGAAAAAATCGAAAGAAAATCTGCTATTTGTCGTGACCTTGTACTCTTAGTGCCTTTATTGTCATGCTTGTGGTGAAATGATAAAAAAAATATAAGTAGCGACATAATTAAATCAGTTGCCTGAATTCTCACAACGACACAATTATTGATTCCTTTTCTGAATTTTATCAGCCTTTTTCAGGTTATTTATGCTAAAGAATATTTTAAGATTGCAAGCATGGTTTGTTTTTTAGATAATAATGGTTTAGTAATTAATAATTAGCATATTGCTGGGAGGAAAGAGATGGATTCACAGCTTTCCGAAGTGAATAAAACGAACCGAGCGAGGAGTGGAACTCGGCTTTCCGAATAAAAATCTCCGAGTCAGTATCAATTGCCTAACGCGCACATTCAAGCTCACAGCACTTGGTACTCTAAAGTGGGCACATGTCTAAATAATGAACAGGTTCGACTTCGATGATTGTACGGGAACCGATGTTTCAACGTGATATGACCGTAAGCTTTTGCGGTTTCTGTGTCACAGCACACTTACACTCATGTATAATTTTGTTCACGTACATTAAAATTTTGTTCTTACCATCTTAAATTTCTGACAAGCTTATTTTATGAATTGAAAATTTTCCACCGGTATATCTATCTATCTATCTATCTATCTATCTATCTATCTATCTATCTATCTATCTATCTATCTCTCTCTCTCTCTCTCTCTATATATATATATATATATATATATATATATATATTATGTTCTGTGTTTTTCAAATTGCAGGTGAATCAGGGCTCTCCACAATTTCCTGTCTTTTGTAGCTGTTAATAGATTTGCCTTAATAGATTTTCTCTTTGTTTTATTTCTCTTAAACCTTGATTCGGCTTCAATTTACTCAAGATGGGGCGATCTTTTTTATTAGGTAAAAAAGAGTAAGTTGCGAAATACCTCCCTTAGAAAAAAAAAAGTATATATCATAACATTCAATATGGAAACTAATTTCTTAACGGATGCAAGCGAGCGCAGATTTGTATATTAATGAGCACAAACATCACAAACCTGATTTGGGGAGGTTAGCTCGAGTACATTTCTGCACCATATCGATCATGCGTAACCTTCTGATTGACTGTTTGTCAAATTCATGCTAGTGGCTTTCGCTTAACATCCGTTTCTGTATGTTTTCTTTTTTGCTTTTATTTCATTTCATACCGGAGTTGAGGTGATGGCGATGGTATTTCTCTTTTTATATAGATATATATTAGCCCTACAAAGAACATTATTGATTCCGCATTATCATTAAGGCCTGATTTTGAGCATGGCGATTTTTCTACGGTATATATATTAAGTTATGATTATCAGAAATAACTTTATTCAGTAGATTATATTTCTCGATAGATATAATTTATTTCGAGTTTGTTTTTTTTGTTTTTTTTTCGTAGAAGCAATTCTTTAGAGCTTTGCAGCTGACAGAGTGCAACGTAAACCTAATTACACACTGATATTTAACCACCAGTAAGATACAAGGCTATTAGTTTTGAGAAACGTATATATATATATATATATATATATATATATATATATATATATATATATATATATATAGGGTTAACAACTAAGTTCCCGCCGTTTTTGTTTTTTTTAATTTTCGAATCTATTGTGTCGTTAAATTTTGGAATCTATTTTTTCGAGAATTCTATTTTGGAATCATTTAGGAATCTATTTTTTTCGAGTGAATTTAAGTTAATTTTTGTTTATTTTCGGATCATTAAAATGGAATGTCAAGTTAAGAAAAATGAGCATTTTTGACACTTACTTTTTGCTTTTAATCAAGGTTCTAAGGCCGCAAATCTGCTCGCAACATTTGTGCTGTGTATGGAGAGAATACCATAACTAAAATATCCGCTCGTGATTGGTATGCCAAGTATAAAAATGGAAATTCTGAACTCAAACATGCATCTCATTCTTGTCAGCCAGTTGAGTTCGATGAAGAGCAAATAACCCAACTTCTGCACGAAATTTCTGGTCAAATGACAAGGGAACTGGCAGAGAAAATGGAATGCTCCCACACTGCTAAAGAGAAGCATCTTCACATTATGGGACAGATTCAGAAGTGTGGAGTATAAGTTCTGAATGCTTTCAGTGACAACAACAAAAATCAACGAGCCACAATCTCCGCTGGTTTGCTTGCTCGTCACTTCTCAAATAATGGACACAAGCAACGATTTCTTTACCGAATCGTTACTGGGGACGAAAAATGGTACCTGTACATCAATATGAAGCAGTGCAAGGAATGGCTTAGCCCTGGTAAACAAGCGGCACAGCGTGTGAAACAAGATCTTTATCAGCGTAAAACGATGTTGTGCTTGTGGTGGGACTGGGAAGGCATTATCCATTTCGAATTCCTTGAACCAAACCAAACGGTCAACGCGGAACTCTGTGTACAAGAGATGGAACAACTCATCACGGCTATTCAAGAGAAAATACTTAATTGGTAGCATGAAGTTCTTTTTCTGCACAACAACATCCTCCCTCATATCGCAAATATGACCAAGGAATCCATTCAAAGGCATGACTGGGAAGTGCTGCCACACATACCGTATTCTTCTGATGTGGCACTAACGGATTTCGCCATCTTTCGATCTCTTTCAAATGTTATGCGCGGAGATTCGTTCACTACTTATGCAGTATTGAGAGCTGGGTTGGATAAATTTTTTGAGTCGAAAGAGGGTGATTTCTACCAATGAGGTATTGAAAATCTTGTTGAACGTTGGGAAGATGTTGTAAACATCAAGGTAGAATACATTATTCTTCAATTATTTGTTACCTTTCAAAAAAAAAAATAAAATTAAAATAACGGCGGGAACTTATTTGCCAACCGAATATATTCTTCAGATCTCCATTTTCATACAAAAATATAAGCTTAAAAACTTCCATATTATTATTTTTAAGAGAGAAAATAAGGAAGACGATAGATATGTGATCGCAACTATATATATGAACTTTTTAAAAGCGTTGCAACCCAAGCAAGGCGGGAAGCCACTAGCACGCAAGGGGTTACAGAGAGTTGGACCGAGAGCAAAGAGGAGTGATAGAGGAAAGGATGTCGAGAAGGATAGGGGAGAGATCAAGGCATCTGGAGACGTCGATTGACATTACATTTGAATAGATGGAGATTATAGCTATTAGGGAAACAGGAAAAGGGAAGGTAGTTCCAGAGGCGAGAGGTGCGAGACATGAAGCTATTGGGGTAGAAGAGACGGCTACATTTAACAGTTTCGACAGTGAAAGGGCGAGAGCAAGATGCCAGCCTAGTTGAACGCTTAAATTCATGTAGACTGAGAATCAGCCAAAGTAACTCATCGGAGCAGTTACCGTGAAAGTATTTGCAAAAAAAGACAGAGAGAGGCTAGATAATAACAATAAGGCATGAAAATACGGTTCATCCATATTTGATTTATTTATACTATTTACAGTGTTCAGAGTATTTTCCTCATATTTACTGTCACATTCACAACGTTCCGGCCGTTTTACGCTCAGGCCTTCTTCAGGTGATGTTTGTTGGAATTTCGAACCAAGCCCTTTATTTACTCCACGGTGTAGATTGTTCTAAATCCACGTGTGTATCTCAGTTTTAGTTGAATGGTGTTGAGCGGTCTCTGACTGTGCACGCTTTTTGTCGAACTCTCTGCGTTAGCACAGACGAACCCGGACGAGGCTTTGCCGAAGGGCAAGGTTTCGTCCGGGGAGGCAGACAGGGCCTGAACCCGTCTAGGCGGGTTCAAAGGCTATATTCTTGGCCGGGCCTACGGGCTCGGGGATACCCACATTAAAACCGGCCTTGTGCCATATTCGGTCCTCGTGGGTGGAACGATAAATACTCAGTTTTAGTTAATACGTCTTGACAACTCTCCATGTTTTCGTTCTTAGCGATGAGGTCAGAGTTTGAACTCACAACTCTTTGGGTCAAGGCACTTTTCGGATAAATCAACTAATGCTTTTATTCCTTGGGTCACGTGACAGTGAAGATAACGACTCCAATCCAAAAAAATGTAAATAATGTAAATAGTTAAAATACATCATATCAGAAAGGTCGCGGAAGGCAGCAGTCATAGGCGCAAGAATTAGGATTAACGGGACAAATTCAATTTCCAGACAAGCCTATAGTGCTCATAATAATACATTTGCAAAGGTATGAATACATCTCATCTCCTCTCCATCTATGAGGTTAAACACACAAAAAGATGATTGCTGTAGCCTCTCTTGTCAACATGTCAAAGAGGAAGAAAATTCTGAATTCAAAACCGGTTACTCTCCAGCGATGGCACTCCGCACCATAAAATTTCGCTTGCCACGAAAATCCCAGCAGTGGCTCGACGTTTTGAAATGTTGTTCCGTCCAAGTAGGATCTGATTTTTGTCATCTCGAAGCTATGGTCCTGCTCGAACCTGGGGATTTTTCTGACAGACCAAAGTATGCTGGACAAGCCAGGTTTACTGAGGGAACTTCTGAGGTGTGCTTAGACGACCACACTCTACACACTTTCCTTACAACTACGGCTATAAACAACGGAGGTGAGCGAGGAATTTATAACTTAGTGCGTATGCACAACGAAATTCAAGGTCAATCCGTGTCAAGCTGTTTTACTCTGCATACTTTAGCTTTCAATAGAGCAACTCTCGCTATACTTTTGATCAAACAAAGCATCACTTGACTAAAAAAGTGAATATATATATATATATATATATATATATATATATATATATATATATATATATATATAGATAACTAGACTCGTTTTGAAAAACCCTCGAATTTTTATTTGCTAATCAAATCAATATCGAGGGAAAAAAAGGTTTTAAAAAAAGAAAGAGCTACAAACATGAACTTCTGCTGACAAAAAATCGATAGACGCAGGGCTGAAGCCCAAAGAAAAAACCCCGATACGAGTAACAACTAACTAACAAAAGAGCTCAATACAACCGTAGAGAGCAGACCTAGATACACCTAGTGAGCCAGACAAACCTACCTAGGTTTCACCTAAACGGATCGTCAGGGGAAAGTTTGGCAAACTTTCCCTGACGATCCGTTTAGGTGAAACCTAGGTAGGTTTGTCTGGCTCACTAGGTGTATCTATCTATCTATCTATCTATCTATCTATCTATCTATATATATATATATATATATGTGTGTGTGTGTGTGTGTGTGTGTGTGTGTGTGTAAAGAAAAAAACGGTATTGGATCTCTAGCCGCTACAACATTAAACTACCAGCACCTCCTCAAAATATAAATTTGATGGTCTGCCAGACGGCCTTCATAAACAATATTTTATGGCAAAATCGATGCTTTGTTTAGTGTGGTCAGTCATTTATGTGCCATGCGTGAAAAACGCATTGGCGATCTTGTATCTTTCGATATATGAATGACGAGGCAGATTTTTTTTCCCGCAGTAGGTTGATATTTCTTTTTGTGATAGACCAATTGCCATCCAAGTCTCTAGGACCCGGTCTGCCCTGCTATTTACCCATAACCGTGGGGGGGGGGAGGATTCATAACTTTCCGAAGAGTGTTAGCCCGTATGTAATATATGTGACTGGAATTCGAACTCGGCTCTCCGATTCCTCAATCCGAGCCGCTATCTATTACTCCAGTAACATAGTAAAGTACATGATGATAATAAGTAGGCACCAAAGAGGGTCGAACACGCGACACTGGTTAAACTGATCAGCAAATAGCGCGCAAGTAACAACTCAGAATGAGGCACCCAAACTTTATTATATTTATATACTAATGAAATTAAAAAGCGTCGTCGAAATTACTCAATCTGCGAAGCGTGTATTTTTTGTCCTGCAGATCGTAACCGAAACGCTATGTTTCTTTAAAATGAGATCAGAAGAAAATGCCGTTTATAAAATACTCGGAAGTTTTGATATTTGATTGCTATGGCCACGCTTTTGCAAGTGCTGAGTTTAATTTAAAAGTTTTGTCAACTATAACTATAAAATAAAATAAAACATATTTGAAGTATCAGGCGAAAATGCATAAACAGATTAACTTTTTCTTTCATCTGTCATTGAAATCCTTCTCTTTCTCTCTTCACTTGCCGATACGTACATTTAGGTTACAACGTACACTTTGGCCAGAGGCAAGTCCTTCATTTCACATTGGTGTTGTGGTATATCACTGTATATTACCAATGACTGAATTTGATGCTTCTTCTTCTATGACCCTTCATGACATAGGGGATCGTGGCCCTCCACAATTTCCTGTCCACTGCAGCTCTTATCTACCTCTCCTAAACAATCTTTCCATTTACTCAAGCACGCTAGGAGATTTCTGCGTTGTTTTCCTTAGTCCCATTTGACTTCAGCATGTTTGCTGAATATCAAATTTTGCAAGACCTCTTTCCACAATAAGTGACCTAGAAATTTCAAAACACACATATGTTAAAATATAATTTTAAGGGATCGTATATATCATGAATATCATGTATATAAAAGTGGATATTAATGTCAACACGAAAAGGTGAAATTCTGTTTCATGTTTAAACACAATCCTCATCGCCTAACGATTCCGTTTTAAGCATGAAACAGACTGCCCATATATATATATATATATATATATATATATATATATATATATATATATATATATTCGTACATATAACTATCGTCTTCCTCCTCTTTTCTCTGTCATCTTATACCAACTTAAAACTGCCTCCTCAAACACATGTGTGCATAAATTAAAAATAATAATAGTTTTTAAGCCTGGAAAAACTTTGCACCCATATTTTTGTATGAGATTGAAGATCCGAAGAATTAGGACCAAAATCGCGGTTCCAAGGAAATAAATTATAATCCCATGAACACTTAAAGTTGTCTGCTTTTTAATATAATTTATATCTGCTCTGTTTTTATATTTAGCTCTCTGGATTACATCCTCCTTGGAATTATCTATACGGATTACCAAATAACTTCATTAACAAACTATATATATAACTATATATATATATATATATATATATATATATATATATATATATATATATATATATATATATATATATATATACAGGGTGGTGTAAACGTTTGCAGTAATACAATTTTATATGTATAGTTAAAGTTCAGTTTAAATTCTAATAATTTCAATTTTTTTAAATTTTGTATGTAATTAATTTTATTTTAACTGTTTCTTATTTAAGATTATTAAATAATTATTTTCACCTTGTCATGAAGAGTTAAGACTCCTTTGTACTGACACTCCAGATGTCAAAGAATAACTTATATAGGGCTGGGCCTTTCTTTCATGTCAGGTGACGGTGGCACGACCATCCATTACATTTACTTAATCTATAAATGTTGGCACTTTACTACATAAATAGATGTATGTTAGCGTGAATTTGGGATGAAATGCGTGTTCTTTGAATCTCTTCACGCGCATATGTGTAAATACGGAAAGCTGCAGATTCGTTCTCAGCCCGATTCACTTTTCAAAATCAAACCACATGACAAAATATTTTTTGAAAGGCTTCTTCATCCGACTGAGAAAATTTCAACAGCGATCGTATAAATTATTTTATACCAGAATCAGTAAGTATTCCCGTGAAAAATATTTGGCTTTCTTCAGATTTATCCTCGTGGGAATCCAATAAAACTATATCGACCAATTCAGATAAAAGAGATCCTGATCGAAGGAAATGTATTAAAAAGCCATGAAGCCTGATGCGACGGACATTACGATGCAAATTGTCATAATATTCTTTTAGATCAGGAAAATATTGATTTTTATAAGCCATTTAGTGCATATATCTTAAGGCGTATCAAAATCGTATGTACATATTCATAAATAGATAAATGGCAAAACCAACTGCCTTCGGGAACTTACAAAAAATTGTGTTTCATTCAGGAAAAAAAACATGTCGAACAGAGAAATTAGGCTGCTGATATTCAATGCATATCACTTCATATGATACCGGCGAGTATAAACATGAAAAAAAGAACCAATTTTGCTTCCTGACAGACTCTAAAATGTTTGAATAATTGTATTGCGACTTTTCTTCTTTTATGTGATATTTGACATCAGGACATGTACAAGCATGGCCCTCTTCAACATTATATTCTTAGCGGCTTAATGGGGTATGATCTGTCTTGTAAAATCCAATACCTTCATAACCAGACTAGTAATGTTTCACAATCACCAGGTAGAACCTGAATTTTTACCTATCATGATAGATGGGTGTTTTCTCAAGAAGGATCATTACCTCGGGAGACACACGCCCACCGCGGACAACGTAGAACTCATATATAAAATGCTTTGTTAAAGACCGTGTAAAAATGGTCGGTTCATTGTATTTCTACAGTAATTATATGACTTGTCTTGCTATATCCTATATTTTAAAGAGCCAAAATAGATCAGATCAGATCAGATCAAAAATGGAGTATTGAAGCTATATCCGGGCTGGGGTTATCAAGTCCTCACTAGCCTGTCCTGATAGAGTTCAAATTTTTCTCCGTAGGCTTCGGAGTAATTAATTCTTTTCCACTTTGAAAACACTTTGCCACAGACAAAACATCACAAGCCTCTCGCTATTCTCACGCAACTTCTGTGCGAATGTATTCTGGTGAGCTACATTCCTTCTTACCACCAGCCCCGAACATTAAAGCTGGGATCCGCCATGCCACGTACTCGAGAAGGAATTGTTCTTTTATTCCGTTCGTATTTTAGTAGTAAGAAGTAAGTTCTATTCGGACAGCTTTATCCCAAGATCTGCTGCTTGATGGAACAAGCTCTCGGTAGGAAGTTTTCCCATGACTAAGATTTTAACCTTATCACATCTTGGGTTAACATTTACCTTCCTTATGAAACCTCATGAATTGCTCTTCTTACTTTATCTTGTACTCATACCTCATCACATAGTAATACTCTACCTTGAGTGACTCTTGGGTGTATATTTTTAAAAAAAATCTATTAGCAGGTTTTGTATATTATCGTATCCAATCCATTTGATACTCGTTTCCATTTGTGTTTCTTTTCTTCAACAAATACTACATTCGCCAAGAAGAGTTTCATTGCTGTGTCCCCAAAACACCAACTCTCTCTTTTTGATTTTAAAAATACGTGCGCGATTTTCTTTTCATTTTCCTTTTTTGTGATGTTAACGAATACTCGTTGTCACCTTCGTAATGCTCGTTGTAGTAGAAACTTGAACTAATAGTACTTGCTCGGTAATACTCGTTCCAATAGTTATCTGTATAGAGAAAGTATAGTGATTAGAGTAAAGAATAGCGATCCGAATAGTAATAGAGGATAGAATAGAAATGAAGATCTGAATAGTAATAGAGCATAGACTAGAAAAAAGCGATCGTTAGTCTTCATCTGCTTTCTACACATATGCGTTTCGTCTATGGTTACGCGGTCTAATTAATTCAATAATGCGATCGCGTGTGTTTGCTCACTGGCGATCTATCTTCAAATTCGACACTTCATTCCTATATAACTTCCTTAAAACGCATTTTGAGCTCACATAATCTGACTTTGGTGTTTTCAGCATCATTCTGTAGAATCACATCTCGTGATTCTGAAATCGCCCAGGATTCATTGTCATATAAAAGCATTGGTATAGCATAGTATTTCAGCACTCTTTTCTTTGTTATTAATGGAATTGTTTTGTTCCATTATAAATTTTAATCGTTTAGAATATTATTGGATATTTCCCTCCTCCAAGACGCCTTTAGATTTCGGAGTCATATCTCCAGTCGTCTTTTATAACACTTTCCTTATAGTTAAATTTGTATTGTTATTTTCCAACTTCCCACTTCTTTTGGTAGATTTTTAATAATCTGAGTAACTTAAGTCAAATATTTGAACTTGATGCGTTTTGACGTTTCCAACTTGTAATG
Organism: Acanthosepion pharaonis; assembly: GCA_903632075.3. NCBI lineage: Eukaryota > Metazoa > Mollusca > Cephalopoda > Sepiida > Sepiidae > Acanthosepion > Acanthosepion pharaonis. The sequence goes on along the minus strand of CAHIKZ030000222.1, from coordinate 2,095,176 downwards.
TGCATATTAATCTCTTCCTCTAGCTGAGAATCAAGCCCTGTCTCTTCTTACAATAGATGAAAAGATCTTTCTTATTGCTTTCTTTTTCATTCTTGTATAATAATTCCTTCAGTTATTTATCCGTCTATAATATCAACAAGGATTTAAGTGCTTATGTACCGTTGTTAAGACTGTGTCGACTAGGAATAAATTCCGATGGGATGTCTTGTTCTCTGAAATTTATTTCAATAAACAATTTATGAATTTAATTTACCATCCCACTACATTTATCAATAGGGATTTATTACAAAATGACGAGCTAATAGTTGTGGATTCTCAATATGGGATAATAACGATAGGCGGTGGCACCGTACATTGATATCATACAAAAGCTCAGGTTTATGTTATTATCATGGAAGAGCTCATATATATATATATATATATATATATATATATATATATATATATATATATATATATATATATATAAAAGAACAGTAAGATATATAATCCGGTGTTCTTATTGATATTTCTATTTTTACAAAACAGGGTTCAATGAAAATTTACAGAGCATAAATTAACTGGTTTAAAATATGTTTTTCTTCACTACACAATAAGAACCATGTTTCAAAATGGAAGCTAAAAACTTGAAATTTAATTTTGTAATTAAATAAAAAAAACATAAGTTCCATTTTCATCTTCAAGCGAATATTGAGTACAATATTCGCTTGAAGATGAAATGGAACAAATATATTATTTTATAATATATATATATATATATATATATATATATATATATATATATATATATATATATATGAGTGTGTGATAGCGTATGCTTGTATTCCGTTGTATGTGGTTTATAAGTTCATGCAAAGGTTTAACTTAAAACATAACAATGTTGGCCTGCATCATTCCCACGATAATTCACCTCGTCCTGGCTAACGGAGTTGGCTTGGCGCATGAAAAACTTTTATATGACCAACCTAATTGCATCCAGTCTAATGCCCAGGAGATGGGTGGAAAAAGCCTAGTAAATAGCCAAGGAATCAGGGCAGTACATTTTTCTTGCGTCCCTTCTGGCAAGAGCGTCATTTGTCTGGGTCTAGATAAACTTTGGTGATCCATCGAGGCAAAAATCAAACTGACGCATACGCGGGTGCGCGCGCACACACACATAAATATATATATATATATATATATATATATATATATATATATATATATAATTACTACTTTAAATGATACTTTTAGTGTATACTGATATTCGAGTAGACGCTTCGTTTATTTATTAAAGGAAAATGTCGGATTTAATCGATTTCCTATATATATATATATATATATATATATATATATATATATATATATATATATATATATAACAGCAAAACTGTCGAAATCATGTAACCGCATGCGATAATTGCCCATCCTACGAAATGTTTAATATCTAGAAAATAGTAAAATAATTGAGTTTTTTCCCATGTTTTACGATAAGAAGTTTATCCATCTTGAAGACATTTCTTTTAAAATCACTGAAAAATACTTTGAGTTATTCACTTAGAAAAAGACCAGGTTAAAATCGTTTTGTACTACTCCACTTTGTCTTCCCAAGTCAGCAATGGTGAGAGGAGAAGGATCCGTCAGGACTTCAGTAATGGTACCGACCTTCATACACTTCAAGAACCATCGAGAGAACAGTGAATATGTTTAAAATAGAGGGAACGGTCGAGAGAAAAAAATGGATCAGGCGGTCAAAACAGCAACAGGGATCATCATTTCATCTTAGAACTAAATACATTCTTATTGGTCAATAGTGTTGAAAAAAACCTCAGAGAATTCCAGCAAAATATCTTTAATAATTTCTAAGAATGTTGCTGTTACACACGGTATATATATATATATATATATATATATATATATATATATATATATATATATATATATATATATATATATATATATTTTTAAGCATTACGCCCCAAGCAAGGCGTGAAGCCACTATGATGCAGGGGTTGCGGAAGATTTGGAGCGAGAGCAGATAGGAATGATAGGAGAAAGGATGGAGAGAAGGATAGTGGGTAGATCAAGGTAACTTCGATTGACATTACATTTGAATAGTTGGAGATTATAGCCTTCAGGGAAGCAGTAACTGGATAGGGTGTTTCACTGGCGAGAGGTGCGACGTATGAAGCTATTGGAGTAGAAGAGACGGCTACATTTGAGAGTTTCTACGGTGTAAGGGTGGAAGCGGGATGCCAGCCTCGTAGGGCGCTTGAATTCATAGAGTCTTGGAACCAGTGAAAGCAGCTCGTCAGAGCAGTTACCATGTAAGTATTTGTAGAAAAGACAGAGAGAGGCGTTATATATATGTGTGTGTGTGTGTGTGTGTGTTAAGCATGTGACCATATTTCAGGTCGCAAGCGATTATTAATTTCTATATATATTTATGTATTTTCCATTAACTGTCATGCATTCAGTGTATTGGTTTCTCGTTATATTCAACAAGAATGTAAAAGGAAATAATAACATTCTTTCGCCGGGTTGCTCCTTAAGTAAGTCGTTCCAGATTACTTGACCATTTAATCCAAAGAGCAGATGGACTCATGCTTTCTCCAAGAGAATTTTTCCGAAAGGTAACCTAAAAACTAACCCGAAATTTAGACTCGTGTCATCATTATCAATTTCCGCACTTATATCCGTTACGTTACCATCATATATATATATATATATATATATATATATATATATATATATATATAGTTTATGAAAAACTAGGTAACCCGTATAGGGAAACCTAAGGAGGATAAAATCCAGAGAGCTCAATGTATCCTTTAATAATGATTATTGATGATAAAATATTTAAATTGGAAAAACTTTTCATATTTAGGTAAGTGTTAATACATGACGTTCTCTGTGTATATCGGCACATGGGTACCTGTATGAGTGATTGAACATGTAAAGGAACGTGTGTATATGTGATATTTGCATGGGCGTGTATACAGTATATGACAGAGAAAGATCTTTAATATTACCTTCAAATATTACCCCATATTAACTTAACTAAAATTTAAGTAAAAGAGATTACCTATTTAGAAACAGTCACGAGTTAAATTCATGAACAAAATTCAAACGGATAGATATGTCAACTTAATAATCAATAATAACATTTTTTTAATGAGTTTAAAAAGATTACTAGAAGTAAACTTATATTTTAAATTAAATTTTATTCTTTTAATGTACTTTCTATGAATATTTTTCCAATCGACTATTTCATAGAAAATCCCCAAAATTTAAAAAAAAATTAAATCACTAACAAACATAAAATTAAATTATTTGTAGACAGTTTAGGGACATTCAAATTTATATCAAACATTATAATCTTTATGAAGCCCCAAAATAACACTTTCAAAGTAAAACAAAATAACAGCGTCTGTTTCTAGCGTTTTTTTTTTTTACAAAGAAAATTAGTGACACCTTCTCTCATAACTTCCTTCTCTCTTTTTCTCTCTATGGGTTTTTTCTTGTCTACCCCTTCCATATCAATATATAACTTCCGTTAAGTTAACCGTTTAAATGTGTCAATATCTGCTAACTCACTCATGTCTTCTCTCTGCCCCCCCTCACTTCCTCACTTCGTTAATTTACATATGTTTAATACGGCCCGTCAAAAATGTGTAAATTTTCTTTTCATTTTTTGTTTGGAATTAAAGTCTGATGATCCGCAGTCTATTAAAAGGGCTGTGGTGAAATAATTTATTACATGGAACTTTAAAGTGGTCTATTTTATTTATATATATATATATATATATATATATATATATATATATATATATATATATATCTTTCTGTGTAATATATTTGTCTCAAAACCACAACACCTGAGTAATTTTTTAATTTAACGAGTTTTGGGGAATAAGTGTCAAATACCAATGTTTTCGATTTAATATAAATCAAATTAATGTAAAATAGACAATTCTCTATCTTCATAAATATAGGGAGTTTTTTTTTATTTAAATGTTTTTAACGAATCCCTGCGCTTCATCCCATTCGTTCCGAACTAACATGCACAAATCTGCACATAGGATGTGCTGACCACCCAACTTAAAATGCTTATTTGACATATCGATTAAAGTGAATTAAACTTACGCATTTGAACAGATATTCAATCAGGATTGTCGTGAAAACGTACGCGAATCCGTGCTAAATTTTAGGATTTTTTTGCATTCTTTTAAACGTCAATATTCTTAAAGATGTAACGTCATAATATTTTATCATATATTTAGAACGGCTATCGATTTCGAAAAGTTTAAGTGTTTGATCACTTCTCGGATTCAGTACATTGTCAGAAACTTTATGATTGGCATGTGTTCCTCTGCATGTCACTTAAATATTTAGATCGAAAGAAAGAATAAGAAACTGCTTTCTCTGTAATGATACAATTCAGGCAACAAGACAGATAAAGATCTCTAAAAAAATTACAAGAATCAGAAAGACGCCTTCATTCGTGTGATCAGAAAAATAGATAGTTATTTCAAAATACACATAGAAAGAAACAAACATACACATGCTGACAGGTTTATCAAATTAGATATGACGGAAAAACACACACACAAATATATATATATATATATATATATATATATATATATATATATATATATATATATATATATATATATATATATATATATGGATAGAAGGTTAGAACGTCCACTTTCTGACCACGAGACCCGGGTTCGAATATCATCACGGTTGATTTGTCAAGAGTTAGTCTTCCTGGTGTTATCTGTCAGGAGAGGGTGATCCCAGCATGCGGCATCTTTGCAAAGTGCCTGAAAATCATACCACAGGTTGACCCAAGCCTTGTGAGTGAAATTCGGGAGACGAAGTGAAAAGTCATCGTGAACGAGGGTTTGAGCGGGCGGGCCTTGTTCAGATTGTTGATCAAGCTAGATAAACCGTTCTCTTTCAGAAACTGTAACTAAAGTCTGCTCAGAATAGTTGCATCATAAGCCACGGTTTGGCTCTGTGTTTGTTGAACAAAAATGTGCCTGAGCGAGAGTTAGCAATAGGGATTGGCTCTAATAAATGATTATCCTCGAATACGACTGACACGCTATTATATATATATATATATATATATATATATATATATATATATATATATATATATATATAGACTGCAGTGATTAATATTGCCTGAGGCAAAATAACAGAGATATAATTTATATATTAAAAAATAAATATACAATTATTCACCTTTAGGAAAATTGTATATTTATTCTTGATTTATAATGCATTGTTAAAAGTAAAAATAAAATCATCCACTCTTAATAACTTAGGCAAAACAACTACTGATACTGTGCCTTCGCGTGTGTTGATATTTTCATGTACAAATGAACAATGGCGAGAGGAAAGAGATCATTCAGGCATTCAGTAATGGTAGCAACATTCGTACTGTGGCTTCCATCTTTAAATTCCATTCAAGAAACATCAAGAGAACGGTTAATATGTTTAAAAAAAGACGGAACAGTAGAGAGGAAATGTGGATCAGGAGGTCACAACTGCTAGACGGACCATCATTTTAACTTAGAGCGAAATAAATTCTTATTGTTTAGTTAGGGCCAAATAGGTTCGAATAACCTCGGAGAATTCCAGTAAGATAGCTTTAATCATTTCTAAAATACGTTCAAAGCTTAATCTAATAATTAGACAATTTTGCTATTACACCTGATATCTATCTATCTATCTATCTATCTATCTATCTATCTATTTGTCAGTCTATCTATCTATCTGTTTGTGTGTGTGTGCGCGCGCGAGTGTGTAATACCTCTGTCTCCACCCATTGGGGTAAGACCGAAGAAGAAGGACCAAATTGAACGCGACCCCCACACCAAGACCCCAACGACGGTATAGACAAAGATCTACAAGTTCTCAACGCAGCGCTAGTCGGGTTAGCGTAAACAAGGCGGGCATTACAGACCAAACATCCGATAGTCCGATGCAACCAGGTTTGCCCAGTCTCGCATGTTTCGGCGGTTGCGCTTCTGGCCATATGTGTGGGATTCTCCACCGCGGACAGTTGTTCACCAAAATCAAATTTATGCTAATGGCCTCCTCAAACTCTCTTTGATTCACAGCCATCACAATAGAAGAGAACGAGAATAGGGAGAGAAGATCCCGATATTTGGATGCGAGTGGGTACCGACAAAGACAAAATATCAGAGTAGTCGAAAACGCATATATTCATCGAAAGCAAGGAATATATAGTGATTTCCTTAGCGTAGCTCAGATATGCCACAAGGCCGAATGCATGAAGATCGAATTCACTATTAAGTCGTAATTGATTTAGCGAGACAAGCTTGCTAACCATTAAACCACATCGTAATACTCAGTCAGAAGGGCATATGTTTTGTAAAACATTGTAATTGCTTCTACAGCATTGTAATATTTTATTATTTGTGTTTCTCTCGAGTTAAACACTACATCTTAGCGAAGATTTTTTACATGATTTATTTCATATTTATATCTCTTTGCATAAATTAAATGTATTGAAGCGATATAAAATTGATGGGAAAAGTAAAGTTTAGATAAATGTGTGTTCATTAACAAATAAAAAAAATATAAATCGCGAACAGATCAGGATAAACCAATTTGATTAAAAGTAAATAATTTTGTAATTTTTTTTTATTCCCACGCGAGGAAAACAAATCTATAATCTATGATATAAATCTCTTAAATCATTGTATTCAATCGGAAATAATGAATACTATTTTACTTCCATTTCCTGAAAGATTTAATCTGTCACAAATGCACACCTGGCGAACACACATGAAATTAAAGGGTGCGATGGATAAATTTTCGCCATGTCTTTCTAATTTCGCGCATGTGCGTTGATTGTTTTTGATTTTGTGGATTGCACACTATATTAGAGCCAGTTGGGCTTTTCTGTGAGAAAAAGAGCACCATGACGCAATTCACCCGATAAGAAATTTGTAAAAGTCATGTTGCACTGGTTGACATTCGGGCCGGAAACTCCAACATGAAAATTTCAGTGTGTTTGATGGCAATCTGAGGACAAGGTAGAGTATTCGGAGATGAGTCTCATAGTGATGTCGGAGGTATTTGGAGTAATCATCATCGTGAGGAAGGCCTACACCATGTGCCATGAGGCGGTAGTGCTGCCCCGTGTTAAGTGGGTGGCTGTTGAAAGTCCCGATGTCTGGCAACAGGACTGTGTACCATTTCGCACAAGCAGGATGTAGAATAACAATACAATAAACAGCACTTACCGGCGTAAGGGTCCCGGCTAGCGTCCAGCTGGCAGACAAAAATAAAGCAGGTTGTAACTCAGTACAAACCCTGCAAACTAACTGATGAATCAAGCTGCTATTTATATAGAAATACCACCACTCAGGTACCAGCAGCCAATCACAGCCCAAGCAATGGACTTTCCCACTTTAGCACAATGAGATGCTCCATGGCACCATAAATAGCTCTCTTTCTCAAGGTTGAATTATTATTCACTTAGCTTGCTCCACAACTGAGTGTTTATCTCGACCACGTGATTTTTCTACACAGGAGAACGCTCTGAATATTATGGGGGGGACAGTTGTGTGAGAGACCAACAAAACTCTTTGTAACACCAAAGATGAAATGAAGGCAAGGATTATGACAGCATTCATCAACTTAAACAAGGACATCGCGCAGAAGAAGTGCAGGAGATTCCAACGTTGTCTATAGGCATTACTTGAAGCCAATGGAGATTTTATTGAACAAATTTATTCTTTAAAAATTCAAGATATTTTTATGTAATTTTGGTAAATGATCTGTTAAAATAAAAGGTCAGTATTATTTTCATTTTTGCGTAATTTAGACGACTATTTATCCATCGCATCCTATATATGTAGGATAGATTAGCCTAATCGTTTAGACTGGTTTTGTCTTTAGAATGAATTACGGATATTTAATTTTAATTTGATAATAAATTTCTGTAACATTGGTATATTCTGGCGTTTTGATTTTAGGAATGATTTTTGGAAAATATTGCATGTACGGTCTATGTTTTTTTTGTTAGTATAATATTTCTTACAGATGAGGAAGAGAGTGAAAATGGCATCTATTCAGATAGATACAGAGAAAACCGTGGAGACTTTACGAAAATATCACGTTTAAACACCGGTTTGGTAACCATCACCAAATTATGTAATGCTGAGCCTGAACAATACCTAGAAGAGTGAACACTTGAGAATATCAGTTGCTGTAATCTTTGGTGTGTGGGTGGCGCAATGAATCACAGATCTTAATTGTTAATCGGAGAGCCGAGTTCCAATTCCACGTGGGTTCGTAATATTCATTACGCCCAAATAGCATTGTAAATGTGAGAATACAACATTCTTTCACCCAGTTATGAGTTAATTAGTAAGACTTGTATCACTAAATCATTATTATATCCGAGAAAAAAACTCTTACAATATTTTCTGGTTTTAAATAATCTGTAAAAGTTGATAAGTCATAGAAAATCAATCAATAAAAAGTGTATTTATTTTTTTTTAGCAATGAGTCAGTTTTAAAAATGAAGTGAACTAAAAGGCACTGAATCGTACACAAAGAAACAGATAAAACCTATATGACACAAAGAAAAACTATGTATATAAATTCTATCAATAATTATCAATACGAATATTGAGAACTGAACATTGGCATAACATTTAAACTATTTACATTATTCGGACAATTCCTCATCGTTATTACGATTTTCATGATGTTTCGGCCTTTGTACGATTCGGATTTCTACAGATGACATTTTTGGGAATTTCGAACCGAAATGTCAGATGATTTCAATTTCATGTCAGGTTCTGCTGGGGCATTTCTAATAGTCCCCATATTTAGATATATCGGGTCTGTACAGATTTTTCGACATCTATCTATATTTCTGTGATGACTTGTGGCAACTATTTGCTTTATTTACACTTTTCGGACTGTTGTCCTCATCTTTATTGCCATATTAACGACGTTGGCCGCACCTGTCTTCATCGGAAGATATTTCTTGAAATTTCAAAGGCAGGAAGTATCGAAAAAGATGAAGGATTAAACCATCGAATGACCTTGAGTGAATGAATTAAAGATCGAAGACAAAGATGGATAGTAAATTGTCAAATATTGCTTAGTGTTACAACAGACAGATAGTTAGTTGTGGTGGTACGTGACGTTTCACGTTTCTTACAACTTGTGTATATTATCTCAAGCCAATAGCTAAGAATAAACATCGCTGTATGGAGCACGTGATAGATAGTCAATATAATGGAATTATACAAAAATTGCTGAAAATCATTTTCTTAATTAGCTTATGCGAAATGATTTGACGTGTAATTTCCTGACACGAGGCATGACATTTTAATACCGAGACTGACCGCGGGTTTTATTGATATACAAGTAAACCCCGATATGTTCATACTTGCAAATTTTACTAAGTTGCAGTCCAGACGAATGTCGAGCAGTAGAGGAAGTTTTATGTGTCAGTGTTGGCAAATATTGAGTGAAATGAATCTTGAGCTGCGAATTCATATCGATATTTATGTGAAGAATATTAAAAGTAATAGTGAAACCTTAATCTTAATAAAATTAGTTTATGAAGGCTACGTTTTTTAACAAAATCGATTGTTTTGAATGGCAAAAGAGGCTCAATGTATGGAAAACGACGCAAATAATATAAACGCACAAACGCATTGAACAGATTCAAATTTGGACAGAGTGCGGAATTTGCAGAACTCAGATCAAAGATTGCGACTGATAGCAAAAGAAAAATATGAACAGTAAAACAGTCAAACATAATCTAACAGAGGGCTTGAGAATGGTACCGTGAACTAAAATACTGTGCTTTGAATCTTCAAAATTTAATACTTGGAAACCGTTTTTTAAAAACAAATATTCTTTAATAAAAGGAATATGGAGAATATTACGATTTTCTGTGATTCTTGCTAAACCAAGCTACTAATTTCTGAGGTAATTACTCAATATAGTTAATAGTTATCGTCTAAATAGGATGGCTCTCTCTCTCTCTCTCTCTCTCTCTATATATATATATATATATATATATATATATATATATATATAAAGTGAACATAAAAGTAAACATTTTTAGGCGACAGTCTGTTTCATGCTAGATGCAATCGTGAAACAGACTGTCGCCTCTAAGTGTTGACTTCAATGTTCACTTTTATATTTACATACGCTCTATCTCTGATATTGAGCACTTTAGTCCATAAATATAGCATACCTTAAGAGTGTATATATATATATATATATATATATATATATATATAAGCACATATTTAGAAAGATACATTATGTAATGTCTTTGAAGATATTTAAAAAGAAAAAAAATATCAGACTGAAATCGGTAGAGGGGCATTTTAGATACTAATAGTTTTTGACACTGACGCCATAAAGAATATATTTGTTTTGTCTTGTTTTTTTAACTGTATATCAACTCCTTATGAGTCATTTAATACCGAAATTTAATTTCCTTGGAAGCATTAGTAATTTATTTTGCAAAAATCTATCGCTGGTAATTTTTTTTTAATGTATTGCTAGCAATTTTCTTTTACAGAAATTAATTTCTGGTATTATCTCTTATTTTAATAAAAATATATTGCTGGTAATATTATTTTATTTACCAATGTGTATTGCAGATAATATGTTTTTATTTTTTACAAAAACGTATTACTGGTGTTTTTTTTTTACTATGGAAATGCATTGCTGGCACTTTCTCTATAAAAATGTATTTCTAAATTTTTGTAATGTTTTGATCACCGTTTAGGGGAGCATTATTTACCCATAGCTGGGTCCCTAACAGCTGATATAACCACGGGTCAGGGTGGAGCTGGGAACAACAGCAATTAAGTAGTGGTTCCACACCCCTCAAAACTTCTCGATTAGAGACCATTCTGCCGGATATAACCATAGATTTTAGCAGATAGACTTATATGCATTGAATAAACAGGAAATCTATCATAGAGTGTTCTGTGATTGAGAAAGGTGCATATTCTCTAATTAAACTCAGTGGTCACAAGGCAAATGCTTTCTTTTTTTTAAATATTTTCTATTACTTTTTTGGTTCAGGTTATTTAAAGAAAGGACATATTTTTAGATTGCAATAATATTTTACAAATAATAATAATAATAATAATAATAATAATAATATTTTTTTTATTTTTTATTATTATTATTATTATTATTATTATTATTTCCTTTGATTTCTGGCGTTTACACATTTCTTTCCGGGTCCCGCCCGGGGGCCTAAGGTTAGAAATGACATCATGACACTTTCCACTGACAAAAGAAAAAAAATATTATTATTATGATTATGATTATTATTATTGATGACCAATTAACGCATAACCAGGGTGGAGAAGTTGGATCCATACGTATACCATGTATATTTGGTTCTAACCCAATATAACGACCCTGACTGGAATTTTAACTCGGATCTCCTATCCCCAGTTCAGAGCCGTTATCCATTACACCATCAAGCATGCAGCACCTGGTAATTTTAAATACTATGATCTTAAAAGCTTCTTTGGTTTAAAAAACTTAGCGTAATAAAATATTTCTAATCCGTTTTCTCTTTATTTGTCAATTTGATTTACCAAGATAAGCCTAATGTATATCAAGATGAACTGAGCCCAGATATGAAGTGATTTTGTGATGGGGAAATACCATTTTATAATATACTTTGAATATTTTTCCCTTGAACAGGAGTTAAGCTTTTTATCTCTACCTCAGTAACTGTAGGTTAAATTGTTGGGTCTGGTGATCCTGAGATATCATACATAAGGTTACTTGACGAAGCTAACAAACGATACAAACTGAACAAATTGGAAAATTAAAATAAATATCCACAAATGATGGAAAGTGTAATGAAAAAATATTTCTATGGAATGGATAAATATTTCGGTTTGGAAATCCCCCAAAAGTTAGGAAATACTACTATAGGCACCCTAGGAAGAGATATGTGCATAAAGGCTGGAATATTGTGAGTATATATAACATCATTAGTATTATGGTCCAACTATCAAAGTATATTAATACGGTTATATATATATATATATATATATATATATATTAAGACATGTCGTATTGAATAATTTAAACAAGTTTTGTCTACTTTTTTAAGTAGTATCCTCACATTCACCGACAAACTTCTTAGTATCCGTATTAAAGGAAGGGAGAAAATTGGGAGGTTGATACATATTCATTGATTCCGAGTACTTTCAACATTGAACAATGTCGTCATCAAGGTGATTTATTTTTAAGTGTAAATTGTTATGTTCATTTTTAACTGTGAAGTAAAAAAAAAAACGCTATGGTTATGACGTGTGCAGTTTAAATTCACGAGTTAAACGTCCGTAGCGTAAGTTTGAAATGTCCATATGTTTAGATATATATATATATATATATATATATATATATATATATATATATATATATATATGTGTGTGTGTGTGTGTGTGTGTGTGAACAAGCACAAATGTAATTGAGCGAGCGTCTGCAATAGGGAACCTCTAATGCGAGTGGCCATCTATTATATATATATATATATATATATATATATATATATATATATATATATATTAATTGACGTCTCCCAAACCAAGCTGTAAAGCCACTTAAACACAAGAGCTTACTGAGCGTGGAATAATAAAAAACAGAAACTTTACTAAGGATCGAGAACAAAAGAAGTGTAAGCAGGTGAGCAGCAGATAGCTATTGACATGCCATTTTTTTTTAAAGATTAAAGTTGCATAGAGTTCGGAACGGAGTTCCACATGCGAGAGGCGTTTTGAGAAATGAAACATGTGTGTGTGTGTGTCTGTGTGTGTGTGTATGTGTGTGTGTGATCAGATCACACTGTACTGAGATGTTACTATAAACTGTTTTCTCATAAGGATATATTCGGCATTCCCTGACCGAACATATGTCCCGTTGTAATTCATAAAATATAACTTTTTCAAGTTCACTGTTAATGCTCTCTCAAATACTTATGGGAACATAGTTGTTGCTATTTTTAAAAGTCATCAATGATTTGGATTTCTGATAGTACAGTTCTTAACAATAGCAGAATTTCGACCTCGGTCTATTGTGTCACCGAGTGACGCGCCCTTGTTAATCCGGGTAAAACATGATGCAGAATTTAGTTATATTTTTAAAGGATGTGGTATAGAATGATTCCGTGATCAATTCTAATTTCATCACATCTGTAAGGGCTTTACTGTATGAAAACATTAAATAGTCTTGTCGTATTCCTGATGAGGTTTCAAAAGTTTCTGTATTAGCATCTTCGCATGACCTATATCCTCTTGGGAGCGATATAGTTACTCCATAGTTCATGTCATTCACAGCATTAAAAAGCTTGGAAAGTGGTATATAATGGACGCGAGGAGAAAGTCTCTATGCATGTGATCATATGCTGCAATAACATTCATATAATAGCTATAAAAGTCTCTGTTAAAGATTTGCTCAATCTCTTGGAGTTGCTTGCTAGCTCATATGCCATCATTACACTACTTCGGTGGTGTGGAATTGACTTTCATACAATGCTGATAACCTAGTTAATAAAATTTCCACTAGCTCTTTCACCATAATGTATCCAGTTGAGATACAATATGGAGCTTTCTGATAAACTTTGTTGCTGCAATAATGTACTAAGTCGCGATAAACCGCAATTTTGGGGGTGCGCTTCTAATTCATTCATGAAATTTAGAAACCTGTTATTGGATCTGAGTTAAATTTAAGCCAATCTAAAAAAAATGCTGTTTCAACGTCAAAAAATACTTTATTATTGCTTAGATTTTATTACAAGAGGAGGTACGGTGGAGTAATGTATATCGGTCGGATTGAGGAATCGGAGAGCCGAGTTCGAATTCCAGTCAAATCCATTACATTCACTTACGTGCTAATACCCTTGGGAAAGGTGTGAATCCTCTTCTTCTCCCTCCAGCTATGGGTAAATAGCAGGGCAGACTGGGTTCTATAGCCTTGGTTGGCAGCTGATCTACTGCAGTAAGAAAAGTCAACCAACTGCATGAAAAAATCTGCCTCGTCAGTTATGTATCGAAAGGTACAAGATCGCCTAGGTGTGCATGACGCATGGCACATGACTGGCTGACTGAGCTTTTTCATTAGTAAATTTGCTAGTTTGTTTTTCTTAGATATTGGCATGATAATGTGTGCACTGGTAGATACTAATTCTATGGACATCTTAAATCAGAGTAGTCAGAGTTGAAAATATGTTTATTTTTATATATATATATATATATATATTTTTAGACCTGGACATTGTATCTGTGTTGGCTTCGATTGTCCAATATTATCATGATTTTTTACCTTTCTCCACATTTCAACACATCATCTGTGCTATTTGGCTTCCCTAATTTGGGTTCCAATTGTTCGGAGAGATTGGTTTTTTCAGAACGACAGCTATTTGTTTTCTTTTTTATTGTTCACTATTTTATTCTTCCTTTTTTTTTCTTCCTCTTCTGTTTGTCTCATCTTTGTATCAATCTTTTCAACCCAGGATTGTCGTTCAGCCGAATTATTTCTTTTTCATCTAGTGATTCTTGAAATGTTCTAATGTGCTTCGGCTTATGAAGATAGGATTGAATTATTTGTTTCCTCTACATGAAGGTTTGGGTGTCACCAGTTTTCACAAAAATCTAATCTTACAGTTTCATTTTTTAGGGCTTCGATGTAATATCTAGCTGCCTTCCGTCGTTTATGAGAGCAGAAGCAAGCTATTTTGTTGGCTTGTATTTTCAGTCTTCTTACAAGTATTCTTTGACCAGAACCAAAGTATGGATAGTATACATGGTTTCTTTTTAATCAAATTCAACACATCATAGGGACTAAAGCCACTAAGACGCGTGGTTTTAATAGGTGTGAAACAATTAGAAAAAAGAAACATCTTTAAGGAGTGAGAACAATAAAAATGTAATCAGGAAGACTGTAGTTAACGATTGAAATTGCATTTTAATTTTTGAACATTAAAGTTTGATGGAAAGCATAGAGCTGTAAGAGAGTTCCAAGGCGAGAACTGCTTGAAAAGAAACTGTTAGCACTCATTTTCTAACTTTAAGCTAAAATACCAGACAGCACTTCCCCTACAAAAAAAAAGAAAAAAAAAGGAATTGAAAGAGAATGGTTTGAGCCCACAGACAGTTTGGAAATTTATAGTTTCCTCACGTACTGCTAATAGCCTTTGAAATATGTGTGACTTATGTTTAGAAGAAAAGATTAGAATAATAAAATACAGTAATCAAAGCCAACGATTGAATCAAAGGAATGAATTAGTCTTAAAATGTCGACATAGAAACAAATTCAAATTTTTATAATATAGGTGTAACTTAATATTTCCATAATATTCACTCCCCTCTAACACTTCCAATGTCGACAGTATAAGTAATTCTGCTTTCTATATTCCCCCCAACTCTATACCCTCTTTACACTATATTTATAAATTTTCCCATACTTTACTATCTCCCAAAATCTATTTCCATTAATACCTTACATCCTTTTATTTATATATTTTAAATTTATTTTTAGACACCTTTTTACTCTTATTTTACATTAATGTTTCATTCTTCATATAACACAAATTATTGTCATAAGGTTAATATTCGTATTTTTTTTATAAAATTCTTCCCTTTTAGACAAACACCTTCATCCTGCCCTGACCACACTGTCGTGCCTTTCGTCTGACTGAAACATTGAAATGAATAAATTCTGTATTAGTTTTTAGGTAGGTTGTTTGTTTTTAGCTTTCACAGCTAAATTCTACTTCTTGCCCCCATCCAATTTGTATAGATACGAACTCAATCAACACTGGGGTTGATAAGAGAGACGGCCGATATATTCGTCTGCCGAAATAGGCTATACCTCAAATGAGGTAATTCTGGATTTTGATTATATTATTATATATATATATATATATATATATATATATATATATATAATCCAAGAAAAAATAAATTTGATTAAGTTTTAACAGTATAACTTCTGATGCCACCTATCTTCTAAAAAGTCGAGCGGGAAATTAATTTATTCTTGTCACATCCGATTTTGCAACACGTATGTCAAAGTCGGTGTGCAGAAAGACACTTTCGAACGTCATCAAAATAACCAGTGCGCAAACAAATACGATAAATGCCGGGAGCTGTGGACAAATATTTAAAATTATTCCAACATTAAAAAAAGTACGAATTAACTCCAACTGAAACAAATGGACTTTAATAGGAAGCTTAATGATAGCAATCACAGTAATTATAATTTTAGAATGGGAGTATAAAACAACCCCCCAGCAAAAATAAAAATAAAAATAAAATCATACATATATAAGAAATATAAAAAAAACAATACAAACAAAATAAAAGATTTTAAATATGAACTGATGTCCCAGTGAATCCGTATTCATGACATTTTTGTATTGTCAAATTTATAAGCATTTCGATAGGATTTCAGATAACTAAAATCTGCTACACGTTGCCTAAGCCCAGAGTCCTATATACTGAAATCAATAACCTTCTTGTTTTCGTTATCTGGTTTATGCCATGTGATCCGATATGATCAGATGAACATAACAAATTTGCCTTAAAAAAAAACAAAAAATAAACAACACCTTGATGATGACATTGTTCAATGTCGAAAGTACTCGGAATAAATGAATATGTATCAACATCCCAATTTTCCCCCAATCTGCTTAGCATAGCATCTATCTAGAATAATCAAATTTTAATAATGATTCACAGTTACTGTTTGATGTTTTTATTCTAAAATATGATTTATTCTTAGCATCAGAGAAGAAGTGGCTTTCGAAATGACTAGAGGTAGCATTGTAATCCCCATCAATTCAAAAGTTTCTAGTACTCATACGAATACATTTTAGTGAATCCTATGTAGAAATTCTCATTTCCGGAAAAATAATTTTTTTCCAATTTGTTCATACGATGATATCACTCGGATTCTATAGCGACGAACAACAATGTCGGCAGGCGTCAGTGTTTCTGATTGGTGTAAGATATTGTCTGTTAAAATATCTCGGGATTTGCATATTGCAGTTCCAACTATATGTTGTCTTTTCACCTTTCGACTAGTCCAATATAAGTTGTATCCCAAATATGGAATGGAGTCACTACCAAGTTGATACAATGCTTGCATGGAGACAAAAATCAAGATCTTAAGTTTTTTTTTTCATTCTTCTAAAATCTAAATCAAGATGAAATAATTTTATCTTGATTATGGCTGGACGTTGATCTCTTCTATTTAAAATTTGGTAAAAGAGGTCAATAGGTAGACTCAGTGTATGTTAAACAATTGGAACATAAACTCACACACACACACATAAACAGATAGATAGATAGATAGATAGATAGATAGAAAGGCAGAGAAATATAAGAAAAAGGTATGCAGATAGACACATATGTTTAGAGATATAGAAAAACATATAGACAAACCGATATGAGAAGAGGAGATACATAGATAAATGAACAGTTGTTTAGTGATAGATAGATAGATAGATAGATAGATAGATAGATAGATAGATAGATAGATAAATTTGTTTTCTCTTCTCTCTAAACTGTATGATAAATACATCGCTGCATCCTGCTTTCCTATCTTTTAGAATTCATCATCTGTTGTTCCAGTTTTTAAAAAGTCTGGTTAGCCGTTCTACCCCTCTAGCTATCGGTCTATTAGCTTTCTACCTGATTTTAGGAAATTCCACCCTAATCAGTGCTGAATTAGATAATCATCGCTTAGTGCCTATTCTCTGACAAGCATTATAGTATTCGTTTCTTCAGGTCAACTGCGGGTGTATTCATAATTGCGGAAATGGCTCTATCATACTCTAGATAAAAACGGTGACATCTCGAAATCCTTTGACAGGGTCTGACTTTCAGATCTTCTCCACAAGCTGAAAAGTTACGGTGTTTCCGGATACTTTTTTTTGAACTGATCCAGCCTTTCCTATCAAATCGGCCATCCCGCTAGATCCTTTCGTTGTAAATTTAGGTGACCCAAGCGCTCTATCCTTGGTTTTATTCTTTTTTTTAATTTTAATTAATGGCATCACCTCTCAACTTTGTATATACGCTGATGGCCAAAAAAGTTGCTCCTGCCTTGATAGTTATGCGTATCAGTCTGACAAAGTCAAAATGGCAATGGATGTCCAAAAAGACCTCAAGTCCGTACTTAACGGGACCAAGAGTTGGCTTGTCAAATTTAATGCCTCCAAAAGTAAACTTCTCTCCATTAAACCCCTGACAACCCTTCGTTGCCTTCGCTCATCATGGCTGATGCTAACCTCCAGAAAATTTACTCGTTGCGTCTTCTCCGGTTCACGTTCTCTGGTGATATGAAGTGGAAAGATTATATCAAATCCATTGTTAGGTTAGCTGCTTAAAAAAGTCGGTTCAATATGTGGGGCGAGACAATTTTTCTCTCAAGAATCTATCTTTCATACCCGTGTCTACCATTCATCGATGCCTAGAATATTGCTGCCATATATGGTCCGGTATCCCTCTTATTTGCCTTGAGCTCCCTGATAAGATCCAAAGAAGAATCAGCAGAATTATTGGTCCTAATCTGGGGCTCGTCTTCAGTCACTTTGCTACCGCCTAAGTCTGCCTCTGTATGTATTTCTACAAACAAGTTGATGGTAATTTTTCGGATGAGATCTTCAGCATAGTACCTACCTTTTTTGAAATTAAGCGCAGTTCCATACTGGCAACGAGATCTCATCAATTTACCGTTAATCCGGATCGATATAGCCGTAAATTCTATGCTAACAGTTTCTTCTCGCGCAATTCTCGCTTGTGGAAATTCCAGTTCCATGCTTTTTTTAGTCAAGTTTACTCCTCAAAAAATTTAAATGAAATGTCAATCGCTATAGACTGTCCTCCTGATTACTGTTCCCTCTTCCCGCTCATCATTAATGTTCCTGTTCCAAATTCTTCCACAACTTGTAACCCAGGGTGCTCTAGTGACATTACTGGATTACTTGAGGCGATTCCGATTGGAAAAAAGATAGATATACAGACAGACAGAAGAATTAGCATAGATAGACAGACAGAAAGACGGACATATATATATATATATATACAAACAGACAGAAATGTAAGCATTGATAGATAAAATAGATATGGATTTATTATCATATATATATATATATATATATATATATATATATATATATATATATATATATATATATATATAGTTGCGGCCAAAATGTTCAGAACGGCATTGTTTTCGTCAGAAAAGTAGGCATAAGTTTTTATCAAAGTTGTTTTATATTCTATATTTTTCACAGACAATAAATACGATATTATCTGTTATAGTCTGAGCGTTTAGTGTAATTTGAGAGGATAATGGACAAAAATAATGGCTGATTTAGTGATTTACTGCAAAACCAATGGCGGCCAAAGTGATCAGAACGGTTGAAAAAATAACAAAATAATAAAAAATGACAGAGAATACTGGAATTATTTAATATTTAGTGTGAAGCTCTTTAGGTTCAATCACACTTTGACATCTTCGACTGCATGAAGAAATTAAACTTACTGGGTGATCTTATTCCATTCTTCCTGAAGGGCATTCCATTATTGCTCGGTTGTTTTAGGATTTTTGGCTATCGAAAGTTCTCCTAAAATATTCGACACATTTTCACTAGGATTGAGATCTGGGCTTTGAGCAGGCCAATCCATAACAATAACCTTTTCAGCCTAGAGGTAGTTCATGACCACCTTAGCCTTGTGACATGGGGCATTGTCCTGCATGAATATGGGTGGTTGCTTAGTTGAATTTCTCAGCACAGGCAAGACATGATCTTTTACAAGTTGTTTATAAACTCCTACATTTACCTTTGCATGTAATCGCACCAAAGGGCCCACACCATCTTCAGTTATCTTCCCCCAAATCATGACACTTCCTTCCCGAATTTAACACTAGTCATAAGGCATTTAGGCGACATTTTTTCACCTACTTTTCGATGAAAGTACCTTTTCCCACCTGAGCCAAATAACATACATTTAGATTCATCACTGAAATGCATCGTTTGCCATTTTTTCTTGAGACGACAACACATGTTCGGTTGCAAAGGTAAGACGACACTTTTTATTCTGGAGGTGATCAGTGGCTACACTGCAGGTGCTCTTGCTTTTAGGTCATGTTCAACTAAATGACGAGACAAAGTTTTTCGAGATAATGTTTTCTTCAGTACAATGCTCATTTCCCGAGAAACAGCAGCAGTTTAAATCTATCCTTTTTAACCAAACTTACCATAGAACGATCTTCTCTTTTGGTCGGTTTACTTGCTTTACCTGTAGATTTTCTTGCTTCACACGAACCACAATCATCGTAGACCTTAAGAATACCGTGAACAATACTTTTTGACTTGTTAACAATCTTTGCAATAGACCCAATACTTAAATTAATCTTCTTTTGAAGCTTAATAATCTGCTGACGAATTGGTAACGAAGTGCCATTATGTTAACAAAATACACAGCAGACATTCTTACTAATGTTTAGTAAACAAACCGTCACGTAAACAAATTAAAAAAAAAATTAGAGTTCGCCGGTTAAATATACTAAAACATGGAGTAAAAGCAACCGTTCTGATCATTTTGGCCGCCGTAGGATTTGCAGTAAATCACTAAATCATCTATAATATTTTGTATTATTCCCTCAAATTACACCAAAACTTCAGACAATAACAAATAATATCGTATTTAATATCTGTGAAAATTATAGAATATAACTTTGAAACTTATACCTACTTTTCTGACTAAAAACAATGCCGTTCTGAACATTTTTGCCGCAACTGTAAATATATATATATATATATATATATATATATATATATATATATATATATATATATATAAAGAGAAAGAGAGAGAGAGAGAGAGGTAGAGAGGGGAGAGGGATTTAGTGTATTAGGGTAGCAGATCATTATTCAAATATATATTATAAAATATAACAGTAAATACTAATACAACAGATGCTAGGAAAAATATAAGATAATCATATACTACACTAAATCTAGTGTATCCAACTCAATTATTCGCATTGATTCTTCTCTCCCAGTTAGCGATTTGCAAATA
Source organism: Acanthosepion pharaonis (assembly GCA_903632075.3). Taxonomy (NCBI): domain Eukaryota; kingdom Metazoa; phylum Mollusca; class Cephalopoda; order Sepiida; family Sepiidae; genus Acanthosepion; species Acanthosepion pharaonis. The sequence goes on along the minus strand of CAHIKZ030000222.1, from coordinate 2,074,039 downwards.
AACCAACATAGTTTACAAATTCAAGTGCCCTTTGGGAGATTGTATCTACAACGAATTTAAATAATATTTATATTAGTCACACCACAAACTCGCTTTCACGACGCTTGAAACTACATTTGAATGATAACTCTAACATTTTTGGCATTTAAAACAAGATTCCTGGGCGCATACACAATTCAGAAAAATCCTTGTTGAAAACACATGAAAACAATAAACAAAAACTAAAAATTCTCGAAGTTACATACATAAAACAGTTGAAACCTAACCTGGACAAAATAAACTATGAAATTTACACATATATTTTTAAATGCCAATAATTGGTAACAGAAGCCATTGGGTTATGCCAACGGCTTCCCATACTTAATACTTCTCGAATTCACTCTCGTGTGATTACTTGTGATGTCATGAGATGCAATGCGATTTTCGCTCCCAGCGTCTTATATGCACGAGTTTATCGTTGCTTGGAAATCTTCCATGTAAACAGAAACAGACTATCATCACTGTCTTGTCCGTGTATTGCTTAATATATTGTAATGTAATTGTCATCTTTGCTAATGGCTTATGTAAGTCGAAAGCTTAGATAGGATGGAAAAATATGTATCAATATTGTGATTTTCTTTCTTCGTTGAATGATAATGTGATTAAGCTTATCAGACGATATGAAAAGAATTTCCATAAAATAGACGACACTTGCCTATAATATTTAATGAAACATGTATCCATGAAAAATGCTGCCTAAATACACACATTTTAATATATATATATATATATATATATATATATATATATATATATATGTATGTATGTATGTATGTATGTACAAGCAAACCCAGTTATATCCTTTCATAATTCTCGAAGGAGAGATTTAATTAATTAACTTTCTTGTCCGCATCGATGGTTAAATGGAGTCAAGCAGGGACAAATATTCATATGAATGATTTGAATGTTTTGCCGGGTTCTTAGGATTTGAATGGTAAACAAATGCAAAGATTCCTCTATTTATACAAACATGCACGTTCATTTCGTGACAGATTTAGTTACACATAAATTTTACTTCTCACCAACACCAATGGACGCATAGAATAGGCGTTGCTATGAATGCACTGAATATAAATTCCGATGTATACGCAAAGTTTCTCTGAAATTGGGTAAGCCAAAAACACAAAAAATAAAAAAAAAGCAATAACAAAAACAAAAAGCTGTACAGTTTACCAATATAAAATATAGATTTGGTGGATGTAAACTTTGGTAGAAAAAAAGAAAAGAGGCCGAACTTGCTATGGGATATGAATTCTCTTAGACGGCAATGAATCTTGTCACAGATGAAGAGGAATCTAGAAGCATCGGATATATTTATTTCATTGATTTGTTTATACGTCCTGTAAGCTCTTTCTAGAAAGCCAGAAATCTGTTTGTAGATTCTAAGATTTTTTGAAAATAATAATGATTTACTGATACACGTGCTACTAATTAACCCATAGCTGTGGGGAAAAAGAACTGGATCCTTTTCCATCGGAACTTGCGCGTAAGTAAATCTAACGAACCGACAAGAACTGGAACTCAGCTCATACATTTCCAATTTCGAGCCGTTATCAATTATACCAGTCGCACATCCAAGATAACAGTATTTCCCAAATTTCACCCATCTAGGCACATTGTCTAACTTTGGCGATCCTTCGAGAACCAGGGTTTTAAAGTTATATGGTCGTAACCCAACAGAAATGTAGTTCTGCATAATCATAATGAGAATTCTATTTGGACTTGTCGGTTTTATTAAAGTAGCCCTTGATAAGTTTCGAAGTAGGAGATGTATAATATAACATCTGTACCAACAGGCCTAAGCCAAGAGTACGATATGCTGAATCAATAATCTTTTATTTGTACGTTATCTGATCTATGCCATTTGAACTGTTGTTTCATGGTCGATTCTTTCGAGAAATGTATAGGTTTTGAATGACAACAATTTAAGCAAAGTTTTACAGTTCTTTTTGTCGATGTTTCGGTGGAAACAAAGAAAAAAAACGAAATGTTTTGTGATATGAATTCTCTTACGTGGCAATAAATGCTGGGCGATTTCACCACAGATTAAGAGGGAACTAGACGTAAGAGAAATATGACAATTCAGTGGACGGAGCGATTAAGTAAAGAGGAAATCAACAAAAACAGCACTCAGAATCAGAGACAGATGAAATTTCAAGTACACATAATCAGAAAAGAGGGCCTGGAAAACAATTATCACAGGGCGTGTTTATGACAGGGGAGATAGGAGCAGCGAACCTCCTATCTGACGAGCTTGTGCGACTGGATGACGGAACAAGGGATGGAGACCTTGGTAAAGTGAAACAAAAAACGTTGCGTAGGGTCATGACAGGGAAGAAAATAGTTGGGAGTCCACGAGCCCTCATGTCCTGAAGGGACACAACACATAGAAGAACAGAGTTCTCTTAATCTAATGTGACGATATCTTATAAGAGATTATTGTAGCGTGATTCCTCTTAGAGCAATATTATCAAATGATCTCATTTGGAATTGCAATTTCAAGTAAAAATGAAAATAAAAATACTGTGATGGTCATTCGCTCTCATACATGTAACTGATCGTGTTATTCATTTTTTACGGCTTATCAATCATTTGTGGGTTATTTAAAACCGAAAACATATTTGCGGCTTTAAGAATTTTTTTCTTTTGACTGAGAGTTTCTAAGAATAATAATGATTTTTATAGATACATGCCCTACTATTTAACCCATAGCTTGGGGAGAAGATGGATTCATAGCTTTCCAAGTTTAGTTGCGCGAAATGGAATGTAACGAACTCGAATCGAATTCGAACTCGGCACTCCGATTTCTCATTTATAACAGCTATCATTTACATTAACAGCACATCCACTCACACATATAATCTAATTGTTATTAATTTGAGTTTTTTATAAAATTTGAAACGAAACAGGGAAAATCGATTTTTTCGATGCCTTTTTTACTTATATACGGTTATAGGTACCGACATTTGAAACGAGAAACTGCGTTCAAGTTTCATCGAAAGACATAAATCCATTATTTCACCCCCATAGTTATGGATTAAATAGTAATATATACTTGGCTCTCTAGACGTAGGCTGTAGCCATTGAAAAATTAAAAAAAGCAAACAAATTGTGAATTTAAAACCATGGGAAAGGCACCGGGGAAGTAAAGCACTATCTTTTTCAAGAAAACAGGAAATTTCTCAGATAATAAAGAGAAACGACATAGTCGCCAACATCTCATAGAGACATAACATTTAGGAAAATAGAATACACATATATAAAATTAAGATAATGATACTCGTGAAATAATGATGTCGTCAGCAATTTGAAATTTTCTGTTACAATTTTTTTGTAGAAGTGCATTTTTTGCCAGGGAAAATTATTTTTTTTTAGAGAAAAATGATTAATCTTTGGTTTAATTTTTTCTCTCCTATTCCATAAAGTTTTTCATTCTTTGCTTCAAAGCAATGCGTTTAAACTGTAAACAAGTAGCAATCCTATATCAATAGTTTGCTGCTAATAAGTGATTAGTTGTACTAAAAGGTAAACTAATTGTAAATGTAGTTGAAGTTTAACTGGAGAGTATTTCCTCTGAATTATTTATATAAATTGGATAGCTCTGTAATAAAACATGAATTCATATATTTATCTGTTACACAATTTGAAGTTACATTTTTTTCAAATTCTCAGTTTAAATTTAGTAAAAAGTTTTACTCTCGGCCGATACGAAAACATATCAAGTATGAATGATAACGATGGAATATATAAACAGCAAGTGGAGAGGATTATTCTGCGAATAAATTATTATATATTTATTTTGCCAAGTTTCAGCTTTCGTTCGATATTTTTCGTTTGAATGATATATATTATTTTCTTTATTTTTTTATGGCTTAACAAATTTTGCCGGTTATTTAAAGCCAGAATTTTTTTTTTTTTGAATTATGAGACATTTTTGGAGATAATAACGATTTACTAATAGAAGCCATACTAATTATCCCATAGCTGGATGGAAAATAGGTAGATTCAAACCTATTGCAATGGTTTTGGGGCTTAAATGAATATAACAAAACTGACTGGAATTAGAACTCGGTTCACCGTCTTGCAATTTCGAGCCATTATCCACTATACTATCAACACATTCAAGATAACAGCACCTGGAATTTTGAAGTGAACTCCCATCTAGATATTGACCAGGCTTCAATGCTTTTTTTCCGATTGCGTCAGCTGAGATTAAAAATGATCCATCTGTAATTTTCTTTATTATGTGTGACATGTTCTCATTTCAAAGTCCTATACGACCACTTAATCTTTATACAATAATCTTTACTTAATCCCGAGAAAATTATATATAGCAACTAAATACATGTTTACATTATTTTATGAACATGTTATCGTTAGCCAAATTTAGAACTCAAATATGTTAAAACTACAAAAAGTGTAGACATAACGTTCTTAGTTTTGAGTGACGGTTTACTGACAACGTTTGAACTTGTTATAATGCAAATCCAATAAAATGGTCAGATTACATTGACCATAACATTGACATCTGATCATAACGTTATTTTAATTAATTGTGTTTGGAGTTAGGAATGGGTTGGTAGATTTTAAAATCGATGAAGCGTAGCTGGGTTATTTAATGCTAAAATATTCTTGTTTATTTTACTAAAGTCGGGTTTATTCTTGTTTCTACAAGAAAAGATTGAGTAAATATTTGAGTGTATTTTTTAAAAAAATGTAAAACCATATCTTTGTTAAAATGCCGGGAAGTGTATTTTCATTCAGATTCCAGTAACACAAAACTGACTCAGTCATTAATATAAGTAAAAAATACATGCGTATGTCTGAAATTCGTACCAAATTACTTGCTACATCAAGTTGAAAGAAATGCCATACTTAATTAAGAAATATCTATCTTACATTATTTTTTGACAATGAAAAAGATGTTGTTTCATGATACATGTGGGTAAACATTAATTTACAGCGACGCCGGCTATATGCATAAATTCGAAAAGCAATTAGCGATGAAAGGTGATGCAAAAAGAGTAAATTTCAATTAAACTTGGTAAGCTTCCAGTGAAGACATACTATTAAAAGTAAAAAAAGCCAACAATGTTGGTAAAAGGCTGTTTAGTAAAGTTCAAAGCACTCAGATATTTTTTTTGTTTTTTTAACGTTTCTACTGAAAGGAAAATTAGAGTATTATATGGATGTCTCAAAAAGTATCAGTTATCGAGTAAAATATTTCTGCATAAATTAAAGAAGTTATTTTTCGTTTCTAACTTCAACCGAAAAAAGTATGTTTAATATATTTATTGTAATTTTTCGAAATTTCAAAGGAGACGTTGCATATGCAAATTAAAACGATACAAATGGAACTGACAATAAAAAGTGAAGTAAACAATGAATATAGAGTTGACATTAAAAATAAGTACAATATTGAAAACTCAAAGCGCTTTTGCGTTTTATCTTATGAAAAATGGTCGGTTTGTTTTTTTCTTTTTATCCATATCTGGATTACAAAACCCCAGTCAGCATCAACGAACAGTCCTATATTAATTGAATAGAATTGTTTTTAATTGGTATCACCCCAGGCAAGGATGTAAAGCCACTAAAGCACAAGCGATTAATTGGTGTGGAAGAATTAAGAATAGGAACATTAATAATGAGCGGAAAGAGAAAGGCGTAATTAGGATGACGGTACATAGCGATTGACATTGCATTTAAAGCTGGCTGGAAAGCATGTAGCCGGAATAGAGTTCCACAAGCGAGAAGTTCGAGAAAAGAAACTGTTAGCATAGAAATTACATCTATATCTATCCAGTTCGACTATAAATTGATGAGATCTCGGCGCCAGTGTGGTATTCCGCTTTTATTTAATAAGTCTAGGTACCATAGAGGAGAGCGACATTTATTTCCGCTTCAAATACAGAGAATGTGGCACAAGGCGAAAAATAGGGAAAAGGGCGTTCTTCTTCTGTCTTAAATTTAAACTTAGCTAGCCACAAACACTGACTCAAACATATCACAATATTTCTATTTACCACAGAGAAGATTTCATCCGAACAATTACCATGAAAGTATTTCTAGAAAAGACCTAGAGAGGCAAGCTGAGCTTACGGCGGTGGGATAGGGAAAGGAGCCTAGCTGCCAGATCAGAACCAATAATATTGATGATCCTTCTTTAAATCTTATCCAGGAGCTCAAGGTAAATATCAGGGACACCGGACCATATTCTAAGCATGGACGAATGGTAGACTTATAGATATGTAAGATAGATACTGGAGCGAAAAATTGTCTCGCCCGACATAGTGAACCTACTTTCTTATCAGCTGACCTAGCAATGGATTTAGTACAGTCTTTTCACTCCATATCAGTAAAGAACTTGAGCCCGAGAAGGCGCGATGAGTCTCTTTTCTGGAGGATAGCATCAGCCATGATGATGAAAGGCAGCAACGGCTTTTTCAGATGATTACTCTAGAGAAGTTTAGTTTTGGAGGCGTACTAATTAAGAAGCAATC